>JACXSJ010004665.1:0-11739 GCA_014851325.1 Pentalonia nigronervosa | reverse complement strand
TTTTTTTTCAATTTGATACAAATGATAAAAGTTTATTTAACTATTTTATTGCAGTTTTAAGATAAGGACATTTTTAACTGTAATTTGAATTTATAAGGATATTGTTTTATAATTTACTAGCAGATTTAGTTATATAATTACTATAAATGAAATAACATTTCAATTTTAAACTTACAAATTACAATATCCAATTAATTACTTTTGTTTTAACAATTAAAATATTGTTAAAACGATTCACATCTATTAACATTCTAATCAAAATAATATGTTTTGTTTGCTTAATTTGTGAAAATGTATCAGAATTGCAAATCGTTTTTAAATTATCAATTTAAATTGGTTGAAATAGAACAATGATTTATTAATTGTACTTGTTAAATTTTAAATTGTAAATCATGAGATTATGCGATGAAGAAGTAGTTTTGCAGGATTTTTTTCTGTTGACACTTTTATGGATACTAAAATTATATCTTTATAGTTCAAATACCTATTGGTCCGAAATTTCCTATAATTGACACTTAAATAAGTCATTAGCCAATAATCTCTGTAAGTTCTTTTGACGTTAAGATAGACTACAGAAATGTACACTAAGCAATATTGTGGTC
Source organism: Pentalonia nigronervosa (assembly GCA_014851325.1). NCBI lineage: Eukaryota > Metazoa > Arthropoda > Insecta > Hemiptera > Aphididae > Pentalonia > Pentalonia nigronervosa. The sequence continues at coordinate 11,137 of JACXSJ010004665.1, read as the reverse complement.
GGCAAAATAGATTTAGCGTGTTATTAAGCTTCACACAGAAACATTTTTCGAATGTGATGATTTATCATTGCTTTCAAATTCAATATCACACCACAAATGCAACTCACCAGCTCAATTACGTATCTAATTCTCTCGTATCTCAAAAATTTCAGGTGAATGTAGTTTATCAAATTTGTAATATTCGGCCCGTTAATCGATAATAAGGAAAATATTATAATATATTTCATATATTATTATAATGACGAAAAGTATAATACCAAAATGAAACACGCATAACAAAATAAATCTTTAGCATATCACATCTGTACTCAAAGTCGTTATTCAAATTTAATTAATGTAGCACGCCACTCGATATTTTTTCTCTAAAATGAAAATAGTTGAATCATAAATATGTTTTTGGGGAATAACAAGGATCTAGAAATCATTTTATAAAGGAAAATTGTTGAGTTGCGTGCTACGTACGTTATTTTGTCATACAATTAGATAATAGGTTAATTTTGTCTATAAACTATTTTTTAAACACCGATTACAAAAAGGTAATTAAAAAAATAAAATTAAATATAAATATAATTTTTATTAAATTCAATTATCGTTTTAATATTATGTAACCAATGGCACATATTTATAAATAAAGTGTTACCCGAAATCGGATAAAGTCAGAAAAAAAAGTTGTAATCAGCCCAAAAAACATATTTTTATTAAATTACTTACCTCCGTAGAGTCACATTATAATATTCAATCAACTTTCAATACTAGTGTGGGATTTATGGTGAGGGGGGAATGAGGGCAGCCTCATCTTTAATTCTAAGCTAGTGTATAATTTTTAATAATGCAGTTATGTGTTATCTATAATTTTTATAAAATATATGTGTCAGTGCCGGGTCATCATCGACAAATTAAATTAAATTGCATATGAGTTTAGAACTATTTTAGATTGTTTTTTCAATTTTAATAATTTAATATATGATTTTCACAATGAAGTACCTCCAATTTTATTTATTACCATCCTTTAAATTAATTGTTCAAATATGTAATAGGTAACTTAATATAAGAATTTCGAGAAAAAATATTTAATGTATGTGTATGTAATTAAAGATGAATAGAACTTTTAAAAATAAAATACTTTGTAAATAAATAAATAGGTTTTAAAATATTTACAATTTATACGAATTTAATTAGTTTAAATTATAGACCCACGCGCAACATATACCTAATGAATATGTGTGTCGGCAAAACCAAACTATTGCTGTTAGCTTTAATATTAGAGTGAAGTTCATTGATCTATCATCAAGTTCAAAGTTGAAAATTTTATCTGTATATGAACGTTATTTTTTTTACGATATTAAGTTTTAAATCAAAATTTGAACATTTATAAATTGTAACATTTGAAATACTCATAATTTACATACAAATTTGAATATCGTAAAATATCCGACGTACAGACACAAGCAATAATGTTCTTAACTGTAAATTTTATCCTAATTCTGAAGATAACAAAACAGGGTTGGTTCTACTGAACGAAAATGTTATTATGTTGTACGTGGGCAGAGAAAGAAAATAAATAGTTTGCTAACATCATCTCAACTCGTAATCACTAATTTTTGATTTAGCAACATTATCTATTACATAAGAAATCATTAAAATTTTAGTTATGACATCAATACACAATAAAGGCGACTAGTTAAACATTTAAAACTACCACCCAATCTCACGAATGTCTAAAACTGCTAAATACTTTGAAAAAATAGTTAAAAACATAACTAGTCAATTTATTATCTTGAAAATAATAATTTATCATCACACAACCTATTCCGCTCTATTTCAAAAGCACAGAGCATGCTATTAAAAACAGTATCAAGCTATAATAATAATAATATTTATTATTCTTTCGGAACTCAAAAAATGTGTATGTACACAATCAGCATATTTTGCTAGTGTACAAAATTACTTGCGAAAAATCTTAAGACTACTAATTGAGAGGAACTATAGCTCCTTAACTTAAAAAAAAAACTTTCATTTTACATTTTTACCTTACTTAGTTATCTATAATCAACCAAATATAATGAAATAAAATTTATTATACATGATAAATAATCTATGCTTAAATATAAATATTCGTATGTTTTTAATACAACACAGTTATTATGTTTTATTATGGACATGGGTACCTTTATTAAGCATGCAATAACATAAACCACTATTTTATTTATTTAATGATACAGGATAGTAATGAATAGATAACAAATAAGAAAATGTACAAGATACTACCTGTAGCTATGTATACAGTTACGAATAAGAAAAAGATGGTTCTACATTGGCAATTTGCAATACCCTTGTAAAGGGCTATATTTTCAAATTGTTTGTGTTACAGGTTTAGAACATTCCAACTATCGATTTTTTTTAACGCTTATCTACCACTTAATCATCGAGATGCGCGCTGTATAACAAAGACATACTAAATTATTTAATATTTTGCAATATACAATTTTTTTAATTTACTTTATTTTTTATGGCAATGAAATTTATGGTTCTTAATTTTTATTTGTGGAACACCACAACAGTATGGGCCCTGGGAATACGCCCTATTTATCTCTCTTAAGTCCATTCCAGCCTGAATGACAACTGCAGTGGACTACATTACGACCAAACCAAATATTATAATGTTTAATACTTTAATCGACAGTACCTCTGGGGCTAAATCTTATACTTAGATCTACTGGTGTACCTCAGGCTCCAAAATTGGCCCAATACCATTCAATCTCTACGTTTATTCATTCTCCGAATATTGCTCTTTTTATGGATGATAAAACAATTCCCACCGAATCGCGCAACATCAATGCAATAACTGCAAACCTGATGTTTATCTTAATACTTTATCTTCCTGCTGTAAAACCCGGAGGATCTAAATAACACTTCAAAAAGATATTTTTAGTCTTGCATCGCTACTGTACTCCCATAAAACTAATATTCAATAATTAAAACGTACCTTGGCCACCAAAATTAAAATACCTCATTATAATATGGACAAAAGGCTAACATGGAAGTCCTATATCTCAACTAAAATACAACAAGCTTAACCGCGTCTCTCAATGTTATAACCGGTTTTAAATAAAAAAGTATACAAAAAACGCTCTTTTTTAGCTTATAAATAAATCCCACACCCACTATTCGTCTACGTTTGTCCGATCCAGGGGTAAATGCACATTTTCTCATATTCTAAAAATAAAAATTTTTCAAAACAAGGTATCTACTCAGAACAATTGTAGTAGATGGTCTTTGGTTTCTAAGAAATATTAATCTACTCAAAATCCTGCAATTACAAGAAATTCAAGACTATATTAAAACTCTAGTAAAACATGTTCATAATATTCTAATTCTTTATACCTACTCATTTTAAGAGGTTCAGTCTACTACAATCTATACGAACAACCACCTCAAGGTCGATTAAAACCAGGATGTCCCACGACTTCCTTGGTAGCTATAAAATACTCCTTCCTCAATAATAATATCGTAGTTATTATTATATTATTTGTTATCAATTTTCGATAACCAACTTATGTTTATTATTATTTTTTTGCAGCTACAATTACTAATTTGTATCATGTTAAAATAGTCAAAATTATATTATCTATACATATCCATAGAATATGTAGATATAGCCTATAGGGTAGGAGCATCTTATTGTAGAAATAAAAATTAAAATAAAAACAGTGTTTCATTGTGTACAACTTGTTTTTGTATATTTTGTATAGACTGAGATGTGGTGTTGGGTGGGAACAGCAATTCTTTTGTTATTGATTCGCATAAAAAAATATATAATTTTACCAGATTACTATACTCATAAAATACATACTTGTATAATGTAATAATAATGGGATACCTATAAGAACTATTGGGAACTATTTATTTTTTTAAATACATGGTTTTTTTTTTTTTTAAGTCATAATAAATCTAAATATGAGCCCATCAGGTGGTGCGTTTCAACTACAGTAGATTCAGAACTGAGTATATAATAATGATAAATAATATTATGCATATTGTATATATTATCAAAAAATATAACTAATAGGCAATATTATAATTTATAACTGTGACTCAGAATTATTTATTCTCAAAAGCCTTGAAAATATGAATGGAAATAAACATCAAAAAATCATTGAAATTGTTGAATATAGTAAAATATAATATAATTATTTTGCATAGTTTTTTATTTTTGTATTGGACAGATTAATTCCTAATAATTTGTGAAAGTTTGTGGGAAGCAAATATTTTATAATTGGAAATACATATTGTGCCATCATTAAAAAAAATATAAATGATTTAATACACACAAATATGAATATAAATTGGTTCCTAAATTAAAATATTCTCTAAGCATATTATAGTGTTTTATTATTCTAGTTGTACCTACATAATATTATGCTATGATGCAAAAAATAATAACGGAACATGCGAACACGTATTATGTTTTTTTTAGCAGCTAAATTTTAAGCTGTGAGATTGTGACCGCTTAAAATATACGATAGCGATCTACGATGGACTGTCTAAAACTGGTTTACTAAATATTCTGGTTGTTGCCTATATTTTGTTTGTATCTTTTGAAATATATTTTAGATTATTAGTTAAAAATAAGTGATGTCAATGTCTTTTATTACGACCAGAATATTCTAATAAAACGTTTGCAACACGTATTAAAAATTAAAATTAAAATCTTATTCCTTCAAACATCTAAAATATGTAAAATATAAAATAAAGTCTTCTAGCTATGCTGTCTTTTTTTTTTTTTTTTGAAACACGATTATTTGTAATTTACCAAAGTCTTATGGTGTTTTTACTAATATAATAATATGCAACACAGACAAAATTATTTAGTTACAACTTATTCACTGACAGTTTGAATGTGTTAGAGGTATTTGGTTTTACAAAATGAAGCTTTATTGGCTACGATTGATCTAATTCTTGTTTTCAATTTTTACTGATCAAATTTCAATTTGTTTTAAAAAATATATTATATTATAATTTTTGTTTATTTAATTGGAATATAGTTTGTACAGAATAAATATAAAAATAGTGTTTAATATTTACACGATTTTTAAATGTAAATATTATTTATATTTTAATTAAAATAATAATCTGAACATCCGTATTTACATGACTACCGTGGCTATAAATTAAAGAAAAAATGGATCAAAAAATAAACTTTTTAAAATTACACTAGGAAGTTAATAGAAAAATGATATATATTTGGATTACTGACTTGAAATGTTTTTTTTAAGTCTTAAAACTTTAACTTATTTAAACTATGTTTAATACTAATAATTTTTAAACAATAAGTACTTAATATATATATAATGGTTACCTAGTTGTATACATGTGTAATAAAATACAGTTTTGTTCACTTTGGTGAATGTTGGTGGATTCAGCGGAGCTTAATTAAAACAGTTCTTAAATTATTCAACAGTAGTCACTTTGTTTAATTTTGAAAAAAACCAAAAAATTCAATATTTTGAACATAATAATAATATGCGACCAATTCTTATGTATAAACGTGCAATATGCAGTTTTTGTATTGCATCATTTGATAATTTAAATTACTATCCATCCGTTTTCGTTACACTCATTTATTTAACAGCAGAATCATGAGTGTTTAAAATTGTTTAAAATAATAGAGGATTAAAAATAATCCAATTTATTTTATACAGTTTAAATATTATTGTTAATAGTTATCAAATATTTGTTGGACTGATTGTAGTACCTACATTGTAAATGTTTGTTGTTGTTGTTGTTTTATTTTTAATTCAATAAAAAATTAAATAATTGAAACGAGACCGATAGATTCCGCCAATATAGCATCGATTTTTCCAGCACAGGTACACATACATAATATTATATCCCGATTGAAACGTAATATATTTTTTTTAAAATACTCTAAAGCGGTATAAGTGCTTTTTTTTAAATCGAAATTCAGCAAAAAATGGAAGATTGAAATGATATACACCATTATTCGGCATTATAGGATGCGCAAACTATAATTGGTTCCCTCAATGTCTTCGTGATTCCCGAAATTTCCCGCGTGTACCGAGTCAAAAAGTCAATTATTGCAAAAAAAAAAAAAAAATAACTGTAACGATAGATTATTTGAACTACCCAATAGCAAACGAGTGTCGGTGATATAGTGCTGGATATTCATTATTTAATAGGTATAGTTAGATAATCGATTTCGAACTCGTCTTTGGACACGTCTACAATAATAATATTATCCTTGAAGTAAATGTCGAACACGAAATTAATCGTGAAATTATATTATAATTAGGTAATTATGTACCGGTACAACAGAGGTACTATATCAGGTGTCTCGGCGGAGCATCCGCGCTGGCTGTAAAAATTATATACGCCATGCAGTGGTACCTGTATTACAGTTCGATTCGTTTAACGTGAAAGTGTAAAAAACTAATTATATCGAAGAGTATTGAATTTTTTCAACATTTATTTTTCACATGGTTTCAAAAACAAGATTTTTTACACATTTTTTATCCTTATAATTTTTAAAGCTTTTCACTTTTTTGAATGACAATACATACAGTTTTAATTTCATACATCAAAGCAGAATATTTTTCCGATTACATTGAAATAAAATTTCGGACAAGTATTCTATGAGCTATAATAGTGTTTAAAGTATTGATTAGCGGAGTGGAGTGGTACGCGGTTACCCCGCAAAATGTTAGCCCCCTACTCCGCTCATAAAAGCTTCAAATACTTATAACTCATAAACTACCAGTCCAAAATTCGATTTTTATGTACCGAAATACTAAGAAAAATATTCTGATTTGGAACATTAAATTAAAACTTTATAGTTATTATTCAAAAAAGTAAAAAAACTTAAAAAAAAATATTAAAATTACTAAATTTGTCTATACTTATCGATATAACGAGTGTTTTACGTTCAATGAATCACCTTGTATATAATAGGTGCAAGACATACTGCAAATCCATCGACCATGATTGTGAGCAAATTTTTACCAATACCTATTATTCTATTTGAAACCTCCTGTTGCTATTATTGATTATTATTGATTATTAATGATTGTTATTGATTATTATTGTGGCACAGATGTCTCGTGGCTGTCCGTAGGACGCATAATTGAGAACTATACGAATTTATTTCAGTATAAAATACCGTATTTGATTGTGTAGACATTTTATAACGTTATCCAATATAGTATTATAACTCGACAATTCAGCGAGGTAGGCTTATTACTCGCGTTGATTACAATATCGTGTGCTTAATACGTCTTGTAAATCTAAAATTAAAAGTTTACCATATTGTAGTAAATACGCTCGGAGATTATAACTTTTGAAGTTATTATAGTTATAACTCATTGAAATAAAATATGGCCAATTAAATAAATTTTCTGGTTTTGATGAATTTTTTTTTTTTTTGAAAATCAAACGTATCTTATTACAAATTAGAAATTATTAAATTACAATTTTGATTGACCTATCTCCTTTAAACTTTAATCTTATGTTGAAGATAGGGAGTTATTTTAATTACTAAATATTAAATATTAACCTAATGATATAATATAAACAAATATAAAATAAATTAAAACAATACGACATATAAAATATAAAAAATTAAACAACAAAAAAAGCAGAATAAAAGGAGACAACAGAAAAGAAAAGAAAAACAAAATATTAAACAGTCGTTTTTCACCAATTCGAGAAATAAATATTTATATACTACACATGTTAAAATTCATCGTATTGCCTATTATTATTAATTCATCATAATTAGGGTCAAATTACAAATTGAATTAAAAACTAGTATTTTTTTTTTTTTGATTTTTGATGATTTATTTACCCGATGCTTCAAACTATAAACGTGTATCAACTAAAAATACAACTGTTTCAATATATTATTATGAATTTAATATATTGTATTAGGTTTATTTTATAGTCACCGCGATAAGTACTTAAACAGCGTATAATCGAGAGTAACACACTATATATGCAGTGTACTGCGTATGCAAAATAAAGTCGAAAAAATAAAAGTAAGTACGAATACAAATCATAATACGAGTGTATATTTAAATAAAAAATATATAGTCCGCGTAGAATATACCAATAGCTAATTTTCATCTCATTCGTATTATGTAAACAAAATAATATACACTTTCTGAAAAATATTTCGTTGGACACTATTCATCTGTACGAAAATATTCGTTGTAAATATTAAAACTTGAGTCACGTAAAATAAATATACAAACGTGGACGTAGCCCACGTCTTATGTCTTCTACATTTAGGGCATTCGCACCTTACTAAGCATCGCTGATTGTTCGTCTTACTCGAATAGGTTCGTTACAGAATTATTTACATGGAATATTAACGTTTATATAAATAATATATAAGAAATGTAGATAATAGCGGATAAACAAAAAAAAAAAGTTTAACACAAAAACCGTTTCTCGGATTATAATAATATTTTATTATTTTTTTTTTTTTTGCCGATGTGCTAATATCATGTTTAAAACAGTAAGTCAATTTTACAATAATATCATAATTAAAATAATTTGTACGCAGTACGTGGGAGTATGAATGTATACAATGCTGCGAGTGAATTTGTAAAATACTAAAAACACTAAAACTTAATTTGTATTTTTTAAACAGTTCTGAGTTCTAATCGGCATGCATCTCATGTCTATAACGCCGATCATTGATAAAATATAATTGTATGATGAATTATTTTTGTCACGAAAAATCAAATTTAATTGTTGTTTGAAAAAAATGTAATTAATCGAACAAAAGGAAAACTGTCGAATCTGACAATGGTTTAATAGTTTACCGGTATTTATATTTTTACGCCGAAAAATAATCAGATCAAGCAAATAAGAATGAGAGAGAGAATTCTGACTTAATAATATATTTCATATTTTAAAACTATTAATTTTCAAATAATAAAATATAAATTCAATATTAAAACGAGATTTTATTGATTTTAGCATACCAATCAAGTTTTTATACTTACAAAAAATAATTTTATTAATATTGTTAATAATACATAATAATAATGTAGTAATATTATGTTATAAAAATATAATAACTAAAAATGAAATAATATATATTTTTTTAAAAGTATTTTCTTTTAAGAGATTAAGTGACTGTTAATGGTTTTTGTGACAACCACAAAATACATACATTCACATGTATCTAAGTTTTTTTTTTAATATCATCGAAGTGTATTAAATTTCACTTTTGTTACGCTATTACATACTTTCATAAATGTAAATTTTGAACCTAAATCGTTTAAATTTCATACTTATTATGATGTCAGAACTCATCCTCTAGTAATATTAATGAATATTAAATATATTTTCTTTTACAATACACTCCCTTTATCTTATAGTTCCTAAGGATATTTTTTATTTATTATAATATTATGCTGGGGCTAATATTTAAAAATTAAAAGTGTCACATATTTATTTCATGGAAATTACTCTTGCCATTTTTGTATTCTTAATAAAAAAAAAAAAAACTTATTATTCAAACTTCAAAAATACGGTTTGAATTTTATTATGTCATCATCAAATCATAATGAAATAATACAATTTTCAACGATTAATCATTCACTAAATACCATTTTAAAATAACGAAGAATAAAATTACAACAGATTGTTAAATCGCAATATTCAGATTTTCAAAGCATTATTTTACTTCCGACACAATTAATGATCCGTAATCGCTATTTATGAGCTTATGGCCAAATTCATTTTATGATTTTGTAATAAGTATAATGACATATTTTCTGAAACTCATTAAATCAAATTAGTTTTCTTTGAACCATTTTAGACTTACCATCATATATTTAGTCATTTTATTTGGTAATATTAACATAACCCAAGTAATATATTTATGAAAGTTTTAACATAAAGTTATTTTTTTCTTGTTAAAAACTTTTTGTATCATTAAAATATAATACATTCAATATTTTACCACGATTGTGTTGTACGTAGTACTCAAGTATTAAAACGCAAACTTTAAATTTATAAACAATAACTCTTCTATTATTATATTTTGACTTTCAGTTTAACATACTATGATTATTTAATATTGTCCAAACAAACGATTATGAATATAATAATGTCTAAAAGACACAAATTGGTATAATATTATGGGTAAATAAATTTTTATCTGCTATACATTTATACGTCATTTTTATTTCAGCTATATACGGAATATTAGGGTGACATCAACAGAGCAAATTATTTTTTAATTGCACGTGTATCAAACGAGGGGTAAGACTCCAAATTAACTATTCACTCTTTTAAAAATTTCCAAGCATTGTTAATTCAACGGACAATTATTATAAATGGAAAGCCGCGTTGTATACGGGTAAATTGGGTGTACTAAGAAAATCATATGTTTTTTGCCGAATATTAGGGACCGGAACGAAATTGCTCATCAAGCCGAATCGCTCATTAAACGGAAGCATTATAAATAATAATATAATATATTATTTACTTTTTATTTCACTGCGTACGCCTGCTATTTATTATGTAATAATATTTATAAATATAATCTAATATATACTATGCACTTACTTGCTTATTTATATTATTGTGAAGCACACTGTTCTGTACATTGTTCTCACCCCCTCCTCCCTACCTCCACCGTAAACTTCCTATGACAACAACAAACGTCTAATTTCGATTATTATTGATGCAGTCTCCCGGGACCATTTTCACAATACATTTGCACAATTATTGGCCCAGATGGCGCGTTTTACGACAGCCGTTTTATTTTCAAACTAAAATTATTATACGTCGTTGTCGACGGCTCCACTCTTCTGCAAAAGTATCATTCACGAGAATTTGTGCGTCATTTCTTAAACTCGCGGTTCAACTACTATTATACATCAGCAATCTCATCAAGTCCGATGTCCTCTCTTGTAATATTATGCTTTTAACTGTGTGGCTCCGTCGGCCATTATCCTCCGTTTATCCCCGAAAACTATTCCAAACACTCGTCTTTAACTCCATACTATCATTATTCGTTCGACCCGCGACCACTTTCTTGGAATGACGAGCGATATAATATTATTGTTATTGTTCCGGTGCGGATTAACAATCACCTGTGGTC
>JACXSJ010004664.1:0-11744 GCA_014851325.1 Pentalonia nigronervosa | reverse complement strand
AATTATAAATATTATACTTATATTATACTTTTATTATTATACTTCATTTTATACCGTAATTTTATTGTTACAGAAGTATAGGTACACATTGTACATAACTTTATTTTTTATGTTTATAATAATTAAATTTGCATGCTACTTTAAAATAATTATATTTTTGGACCCCCCCCTTAAAAAAATCCTGGTTGCGCCACTGATATTTTGTATGCGTCATTTTTGAACATTATGGTATACGTTTAGATGGAGGAGTAAGACATTTCGCACTGAAATCTCTTTTGTTTTTTAAACTTTAGGTGTACTGGCTGGGACTACTAGTATATTGTCTATATTTGTAGAAGTTGATAGGTTACAATTAATTAACTCAGGTAGATTTATTTTTTTATTTGTCAGCTGTGACGGTTTTAAAGCTTCTGGTGCTATGGCATCATGGTTCAAAGGATAAATTCCATTTTTTTAAATGAATTTTTAATATTTTTAGCTGAAAAACTTTTAAAAAATGCAACATTTAATATGGTATGAAAATTGGTTCGATTTGATTTATCTCCAAGATTATTTCTCATGAATTCATTTAATGAACAAGTCCAATTTGATTTTAATGGTTTATAAATACCAACATCCAAAGGTTGTAAGAGGTGACTTGTGTGAGCCGGGCATGTAAACAAAAATATTTGATTCTCTTTTGCCAATGTTATAACATTGGGATTTATGTGTGATGCATGTGAATCCAAGAGTAAAATAACAGGACGTTCGGTAGGTATTGCGTTGATAAAAAATTGTAACCATTCTAAAAATAATTCACTGTTGGTCCATCCTTTTGGAGATAATCTGACCATAGCATTTGGAAGACAATCGTGTTTTAAATTGTCATTCCAACGAAATTCTTTAAATATTATAAAAGGTGAAATCCATGATCCATCAGCGCACACATTTGTTACTACTTTGTTTGGTTTTACCACACAAGACAATCCAGTTTCGTCACAATTCCACAATTGATTTAGCATATTTTTAATACCTAAATTGTCCATAAGTGACTCAAGTTTCAAATAAAAATCTTCAATAATGTGAGGATTAGTCATAGATACTCTATAGGCTGCAAGATTTTCTGAAACTCTTAAAAAGAGATTGTACCTTTTTTTAAAATTTGCTCAGTACCATTTGCTAGCACTTTCACTATCCTCGTTAAAAAAATTCACGTCCCAATGCTTTAGCTATTTGAAATGCAATTTTTCGAACTTGAAAAACTGTTAAATCAAATTCTAATTCTTGCATACTAATAATGCAGTTGTAAATTTCAATCTCAAGATCTGCAGTCAATGCAAATGGTCTCCCAAGTTTTAGAATACAGCCCACGCTATCTCTGGTTAAATAATCTTTGAGTGAACTCCGTGGGACAGAGTTTTCTTTTGCCTCTTTTTAGATTGAATAATTTTGTTCTTTTACCATTTTTGCAGCATCCGTCATTTGAAATTTGTATACTTTTGATATGTTTTTTCTTTCGGCATATTGAAACACAAAATCAACTAAAAAATTGGAATTTCATAAATATAAAAATCATTTAAAATTATTTTGCTATAGCTCCAATGGTGAATTTAATGATATATTTATGTACTCAATTAGTCAAGTATAAATATTTTTTTCATACACATTGACATAAATTTAACCGGATATGAATTAAATAGAATTAAAAATTCTACTTAACAATAACTAAATGTATATAGTTTTTTTTAGGAAAAAACTAATAGCATCATTAATTTGGGCATGTTGTTTACTTTAATAATATATATTTACTTTGTACTCACCTTAAAATATGTTAAAGAAAACAATTTTTCAACTACACACCAAAAATTTTACTGAACTAAAAGGCAATATTTGTAGAAATGATAATAAAATGTTTTTGAAGAGGTAAATAATCATTATCTAGCATCAATTGCATTTTTATTTCGTAAAACATAGTTATTTTAAGAATCAGTGTAATTTTCAAGATTTTCAAAATTGATGTAGAGGAAGCAACATTTGATCTAATTTCCAGACTGCATTGTATTTTCAACATTAAACCTCCTAGACAGCATAACTCGGCTTTTTTTGTTGGTAAATATTTATGTAAATGAGTACTTGCTAGAACATTCAGAGTGGCCTTTTCTGAGCACAAATTAATTTCTTTCAAAAATATTCGGAACTGGGATTATAATCTTCCAAACGCATTTTTCGCAATACGTCTAGTATGGGATAGTCTATAATTGAATAAAGCTTATTCTGTGGTCAGGTTTTTTCTTTTAAGTTGTCCATAAGAGGAAATGCATCATCTTCTACCAAAAAATATGGCTGTTTTATGTTACCATTATGTAAATTATGCTATAGTTCGTTTTTCACAAGTCGCTTATATAGAACTGGATATTTATAAAACAGTTCTCCGTCAGAGTCTCTTCCACTGGTTCCAACATCTACCATTATGAATTCGTGTACTATTGACATTAACACAATGCTGAATAAAAGTTTGTGGTTGAAATAAAAGCTTGTTCTTAGTGATTTTACCATCAATCGTGCCAATGCAATTTGGAAAGTTTCACCTTTTGTCAAATTTTTTTGCAGTGGCCTTGCAATCATTTTCATTTCTTGGTACCTTCATTTAAGAAATATTATATATTAAATTGTAAATTGTATTATAATTCTAATGTATTACTAAAAAAAAAAAAACAAAAACACACATATTAAATGGTCATTCGACATTTATAACGGTAAAAAAAATGTAAACAGTAAATATACAGTGTTATATTTACGTTGGAGTCTATATTTTCGGATAGATATTTTTAACTTTGTTTGTATAAAAGGTGTTTTTCTATTTACAAAATTGTCTAAGTCAGAATAAGTTTAATTTGAAGCAGCACAAATATCATCGGTGTCAGACTTTTTTTTTTTTTTTTATTTTATTATAGTTTTTTGTATAAAATTTTAGCTCAACAATTATAGATAATAACAAAGTAGATAAAACAACTAAATATTAACAATAAAGATAAATAACAAATATAAATAATAATAATTTACGAAACCTATTACATAATACAATAAAGTTACGAAAAAAAGAACAAAAATTAAATGCTAAAACCAGCCTCCAGAATAAAAGCTAAGATTTGAGTAATGACTATTTCTGAGGTAGAGTTAAGAATAGAGAAAAGGTTAGGGGTGATATTAAAAGTTTTTAGGGAGTTGAATAAGATAATGCATTTTAAGTGTAAGGAAGGACATTCGAAAAGAATGAGATATATCACGAAGACTTTTTGTTAAATGTAGGGTGCAGAAAGGAGCGTCATTTAAATCTAATTTGTATGCATGAGCAGGTAGAAGTGTGTGACCTGAATGTTGCTGGTTAAATTGTACGATAGATTTTCTTGATAGATGGATGTTGTTGAACCAGATTTTATAAGGAATTGTAGGTACAATATATTTATAATTGGCAGCGAATTCTGCTGGGAGATTTGAACACTGTGAGGCCCAAAGGTGTTTTAAGTGATGACGTATAAAAGGAATGAAGTCGGTATGAGGGAGTTGAATAAGAGAGGGACAAATTAAGTTAGATGTAGATTTGGCAAGACTATCGGTGATCTCATTACCAGTGATCCCTATGTGGCTTGGGATCCACAAAAATTGGATGCAATAATTAGACTGGTGAAGTATGAGGGTTATATGTTTAATGCGAAGCACAAGGGGTGAAATATGGGAGTTGAAGGGGCTGGATTTGAGAGCAAGTAGGCGAGACACGGAATCAGAGGCTATTAGGTAATTGTTAGGAGCAAGGTTAGAGATGAGTGTTAGTACTTGTATGATGGCGTAACACTCCGCGGAGAAGGAAGAAGACGAAGCGGGTAAATTGATTGTGAAAGACATGTGCAACTCAGGGATATAAAATGCATAACTTGCAGAGAGTGGAGAGACTGAACCGTCAGTATAAACCATAATGTAGTTACAAAAATTCCCGTTGAGGAATTCTGAAAATATTTTGTTTGTCCTAGAATGAAACATGAATTGTAGATCATTAGAAGATAGGGAAGTGAAGTTGTTATCTGTCAAGACAGAAGGTGAGTATAACAAGGAATCGTATGAATGTTCATAAAGCGGTAGCTTGGTTGACTTCATAATAAATTGGTGAAAGTTAGAGAGAGAGTTCGCTGAAATTGCAAGGATGGGAATTAATTTGGGAACGTATCGCCAAGAGAGGAATAACGAATAATACACGTCAAAAATAGTATGATTTGAGTGAGCAAGTTGCTTTAGCATAAATTTATTGGCTAACTATCGGCATCTGATATTGAAGGGAGCACAGTTTGATTCTACTTCGATAACCGGGCAGGGAGTAGATCTTAGCTATTTTATAATGCTTCTGAGGCAAAAAAATTGTAGTTTGTTTATATTATTCCAATTAGAGAACGATGCTAAGCCAAAGAAAAAACAGCCGTCGTCGAGTTTAGAGCGTATGAGGGTACGGTAAACCATTAGTAAGCTAGAGGGTTGGGAACCCCACCAAGTATTGGTCACTGTCCTGAGAAAATTGGACAACGGTGGCTGTGAGTGATGTTATATGTGGAACCCAACAAAATTTGGCATCTAAGGTGATACTTAGCTATATGATATTGGGAACATAGGGAATGATAATGCTGTTGAAGTGAATGTTTGGGGCATCAATGTATCTTCGTCTGGAGAAAATGACGGAGTTGCATTTCTCAGGGGCGGCTACAAATGAGACCTTATCCAATATGAATTTAAGATCTTTGAGGGCTCGGTTTTGATGAGCAATGGCAAGGTCGAGGGACTTGTTGGACGTATATATTACCATATCATCAGCATATGAGGCAATTATAACCATTTATCGATAGATGTTTTTCGATTATGCTCATATAAACATTGAAAAGTATTGGACTAATACAATTACCCTGCGGCAGTCCTGTAAATGTGGTACGGGTATTATAAGACCCAAAAGGTGAGGTGAAAACAAGGTGTCTTTTATTGAACATACAGATTAATGTGTTACAAAATTGTTGAGGGGCATTTAGAGAAATGAAGTGTGAGATAAGAGTGCGAATGTTGACAGAATCGAAAGCACCGCGTATGTCCACGAAGGTGGCTACAAAGAATTTTCTGTTGTTAAAGGAGTGGTATATATTTCCTATGAA
The DNA here is from genome assembly GCA_014851325.1 of Pentalonia nigronervosa. Lineage (NCBI taxonomy): Eukaryota > Metazoa > Arthropoda > Insecta > Hemiptera > Aphididae > Pentalonia > Pentalonia nigronervosa. Next base: position 6,579 of record JACXSJ010004664.1, on the reverse strand, counting down.
TGATGAGAGGCATTCCATCGTACCTCTTCCTTTCCTATAAAGGTTATAGGATAGAAAAGAGTTTCTAACCACCAGTCTAGCCTAGATTTGAGCATGTGTTCAAAGATCTTATACAAGGAAGAAGAAAGTGTAATTGGGTGAAATGAAGTTTTGGAATTTTGTTTAGCAATGGGTATGACTTTATATGCACTCCATGAAGGCGGAATTTGTTGGATTGTAAAAATATTGTTCATTAAAATTAGTAGAGCATTTAATGCACTAGCAGAGAGGTGTTTTAATATGACCGACGAGATATTATCAAGACCGGATACAGTGGATTTCCTTGAGGCAATAGTGTACGTTAGTTTAGACATGTTGAATTCATTTGTAAGAACATGGGTGGAGGAGATATAGTGATTGCAACACGGAGCTATTTCAGAATCAGAAGGAACATAACATGGGGCGATTTTGGAACAAAAGTCATCAAATCAATCATCGTTGTCGGGGCGAGAAGAAAGAGTTATGCAATTTTTAAATTTCCTAGCAACAGACCAAAGGTGTTGTATGGAGTTAGACGGTTTGAGATCTGAGCAAAAAGTTTCCATTTATTTCTTTTTTCATTTTTAAGACTTCTGGTGGGCATACCCTTTGGCATGAAGGGCATGAAGGAAGTAGCCAGGTTTCAGAAAGAATGATAAAGGAACATTTATAGATTGAAAGTAGGTTCTGTAAGGAAAGAAGACGGGTTATGAGGCTCCTAACGTTCCATTGCAGTATGTTATAATTGATTACAAGATGTTTATTGTTGCTGTTGTGGTACATGTTGAATGTAATGCATTGTGGTATCTAGGTTGTTGTAATAAATTATCGTTTATCTAAGCAAATGAGGCCGAGTTAGGAATGGCAAAAAGGGAAGTTAAAGAAGATTCAAATAGGCTTTGAAGGTACGAAGGAAAGAAAGGAGAGGAAAGCGAAAGAGCGTTTATAAGGGATTCGGATAATTTGAGTGACAAAGTGTTAATCCAGGAGAAATCATTGACGTTAACTCCTAGTGGTGTTGTTTGGTAGGTAAAATTGTTTAAGTAGCTCCCATTAGAAGTTTGGGATGATTCCGCTGGCAAGGTAATTTTCTTTATTCTATTCCCGTGGGAAGGATTTGAATAGTATTTTTATTTTTTTTTTATTATTATTGAAGAAATGGTGACTATCATAAAGGGTAGGAAAGTGCTTAATGTGACGAGGAGTGTCGAGAGCCATAGATTCGGAGATAGGAGTCTGGTTATTAATAATATCGGAATATTTGAATGCTGAAGTATAATGCTAATTTTTCTTAAACACCACTGCTTCCTTGTACGAGATATTTTCAGTTGCCATGATTTTTTTGATATCTTTTTAATGGGACCACTATCGGCAGGAACGATTCGTGGATAAATGAGGGAGTTTGCAATGGAGACAAATAGGGTCGGTGACTTGCGCGGAAGGGCACGAGTCTAATGAATGTTTAGATTCGCCACAGTAGCTGCATCTCGCGTCGCTACAGTAGTATTTTTGGATATGACCATATCTTAAGCAGCGGTTGCATTGGACCGGGGAGCGGATGCTTGGCGTTACTTCGAATAACATATTGTAGATGGAAATGACGGCAAGTATTTTGAGAGCTATGAACTTCAACTCATCAGTGCGAGTCTGAATGACTTGCCCGCCTTTTTGAATAGATATACATTTAAAAGCATCTATTAAAATAGGGGAACTGTGACCCTCGAAAAATTCTTGTTCCGAAATGTGATTGTCCAATTTAATTATTCTGTACGAATATATGAGGTTACTAGGAATATGCACTTGGAAACCATTTGTACGTGGAATATCAGAATTTAAACAGTTATTTCCATTGATAATAGAGTTGAAGATTATTTTGACCTTTATGGGGCCAGCAGGTTTGATGTTGGTAATGCCCACAAAATTGTTAGAAAAAAATTTGGCAACGCTAATGGGATGCCAGTTACCCTTGTTTTTATTTTGGTCGATGCTCTCGGCGAGAATTATTATCCGACCATTATAATCCGATTTAAAAGAACGAAGTAGACTATTATTATTGTTGTAGCTGGCAGACATATCGATATCTGTATTGGACGGTAGAGCCGACGAAGTGCTACTGTAGATAAGCTAACGACGGATGTGAGCTCATTAGGTAGATTATCGACGAGTGAACTGTTTGAAATGGGCATAATGCCGGTTGCGTCATTGAAGTTGAATGTGGAGTGGGATGTATTAAGAATCGGTGGGTTTTCGTTTATTTGTTGAAAATTAGGTGAAACTGGGTTATTGGTATTTTTACCAGTATTAGTACCTTACCATTTCTGCCGACAGTGATGAAACTAGGAGATGATGCCGTATTTTTGGTAAGTGAGGGCTTGATTTTAGTTGTGACCGGTGTTTGCCGGCGCGGCTATTGCTGCCCGAAGACGCCGACATTACTGAACACTAATTAGATTATAGATTATTAAAACCGGGTTACGAATGCGGTGTCAGAAATATTCTTGTAGAACGTATACTGAATACACTTTGATAAAATCAAAAATTGAATTGAAGTTGACACAAGTCATAGGATCGTGTGTTCAAAGTTTGTACAAACATTTGCACGAACACAAAGGTTGCACAAATTTGTTTGACGTGTATGGGACCCTTTAAAATTTATTATCGTGTTATTAAATTTGGCAACATTGCACAATCGTGTAATGTATTTAACACGTGTAATCATAAACCAAAAAAAAAAAAAAAATACTTGTGCAATCGAATTTTACCAATTCGCTCATATAGTAAAAGACGACGACTTAGTTATTATCACATTCCAGCGAGCCTCTAAAACCATCTGGTACCGTACTAGTCCATCCTAGCTCGTCATCAGCTCTTGGTGTGATAGTTGACTGGGGAATTAGGTTATTGACCTAAATGTCGACTGGTCGTCCCTTCCTACTAACCCCACGCATACGGTGGTGGTGATGCGGTTAACATCTAACCCATATAAGATATATACTATGATTACCACACGTATGTTTTAGAAAACAAATTATTATAAACAGGTAAAATATATTGAAAATAATAAGTGGCTATTATAAAAAAAACGATTATCATAATTCAGATATTATGTTACTATATGGATTATTTTAAAAAAAAATACATATTTAAATAATTTGTTTTTTAAAATTATTTAATTCTTAATTAACATTATATTGCCTTATCATCATTAAACAACCAATTAATTCATTAGTGAAGAAAAAGCCTAACTGGGACTGCAATACCTTGAAGCAATGGCCGGACCTGAGTATATCACGACTTTGATAGACTGCTACGCTGAGGAACATAGGAAAAACACTGAACTTAGAACAGCCTCGACCCATGGTGACAGCCATCTTATCATAAGAAAGCGACTGTTTTTGCCATCATTGTCAACGCAACCTTTGCCCATTAAAACTGTTTTGGACGATAAGTGCAGTGGAAGTTATCGTTATCTAACGTCGGAACGGAGAGACAAATTGACGAGGGCGATCGCAGAACTGATGTTCGAGGATGCCACATTATGTAGATGCAGCAAACAGCACGAGTGTTCGACTTTCTCAGAAGTGATGTCCGTGTTTGATGCCGGGGCACGAGCAGCATTTGAACGAGTGCACCACGGATTTCGTACAGATTGTTTACAGTGTCCGGTTCTTGAAAATGGTAGGATGACTGAGGCCAAACGTTTCACCAAACGATGGTGGAAACCATTTATTTGGCAGTGGCCAAAGAGAGCAGCCGTAGATAGTAGTCATTGTCACCGAAAAAATGAAAAACTGGCTAAATTGCCGAAACGAATGGAAGTAAAATACTTAAAGAAACATTAAGAGTCCACGTTTCGCTATTACCGTAAAATACTACATGTCTAAGTAATAGACACTATCCAAAAAAGTAGATCTATATGGGAAAATCTAAGATTTTTCGCAGTTTTCAAAATAAAATATACTTAACAATAAAAAATTATAAATATATTATATATATTTATATATATATATGTTTTGAGTCATTTGTTTTTTTTAACGCGATAATTTTGTCAAGCCCAAGTTGGAATATCTCCTTTGAAGGACGCTAATTATCGTATTATATCGTATTAAATATCCCAAGGATATTACACAGTCGTTATCTATGCATTTGCCCTTCACGTAAAAATATTTGCTGTATTGCATTTTACAGAGAGATTTCAAAAATGTTGTTTAAGATTTTTCCCTTAACGCAAAAAATTTACCGTATCATAAAATTAGAGAGAAATTAGACACTTTAAATTGGTTTTCAACTTTACTCAAAAATATGATAAAATATAATCGTATGACGATAGAACGTACAACAATATTTTTTTCTTTACAAGTTTTTTTTGATTTTTTCTCAAATAAGACAATATTACATTTATTATATTTATTAGAAGCCTTGAAAAAAAATAGGATTGTACTGCGTTTGCTACCTTATCATTGTGAACTAAACCCTATTAAACTTGCGTGGTCTGTAGTGAAAAATCACGTCAAACAAAATAATATAACATTTAAGTTGAATAATGTTCAAAAAATTATTAAATGACGGAGTCCAGAAAGTGACGCCTGGCATGTGAATCAATTTCGTTAGCTATATTATCAAAGAGGAAGACAAGTTATATAACATCGACTCATCATAAGTACCTTTACAGCATTCATAAATACCGAACGGAAGGCCGTACTTTATACTATTTAGATGAGACTTGGTTGAATGCCGACGATTGTGTGGATCGTATTTGGAAGGACAATAGGGTTCTCTCCAAACACGATGCATTCAATAAAGGACTCACAATGTGATGAAAAAATTGAAAATAAATGGATATCCATTTTCAAAATATTCACTGACAACAATTATGCATTTTCTGAACTATTAAAAGTCGATCAATTTAGTTTTGATTTACAGAGTTCAATGTAGCTGTGGAACGTGAATTTTCACTCATGAACAGAACACGGACAAATTCAAGAAACTTCATTTTTGTACGAAATATTACTATTTCATTTTAACATAATGTCAGATATGATTTTACAAGACTTAAAAACATAAAATATAATATAATGTGGTAAGTATATTGTATATATTGTTTTTATTAATAAATTCAAAATTTATTTTATTTTTTTATTTAATTGGTCAATTTGTTACTGATTATCTTTCTATCCGTATCTTGCATAATACTATCGAAAATGAATTAGACAGTTTCGTTCAAACTATTACCAACAGCTTGAGATTCTTCTTGGTGCGACGTCGTTAACTTTATTGAACATTCAGAATGTTTTCATCTGTAAACAATTAAGTTTTTAACTTCTAGATTAGCTCAATTAAAATAAAAATTATTAAATATTACCTTTTTTTTGCATCAATATTTTTAATGTTATCACTTTTATAATGGGTTAAAACCAAATAATCAGTTTCCTTTTCTATAAAAGATGTTTTAATGGTAACCAATCCATCACCCTGTCTAAATGTAACAGAATTAACAACTCCTTTTTTAATTTTATCTGTTCTCAATAAGTCTCCTACTTTATCTATAACTCCAGAACGCACGAACCGATTTCCACGGTTTTGCATTCGTCAGAAAGGTCTCGGGCTCCCTGAGGTTTATAGTAAAGAAAATTCAGGAAAAATTGTGTAGAAAATTGAAAAACTTGAATATCTAATGTCTTGCCAGTAGCGCCATCTATCTATTAATTTTAATACTGTAAAAACTTTCCTTCCATGGAAAATAAAAGTTTTTTCCGGCATGAAATATGAATCGGAAATAGCGCATGAGACGGATAAAACCCGACATTCTGCTGAAGGTTTTAGTACTACTTTTGTTAATAAATAATCCGATCCGCCGACGCCGAACAGGTTTTAATGGTTTTCCGTACATGGTATTTTATTAATATTGTAACTTAGTGAAGTCGATAAAGTACATATGTAAATATGTTAACAAAGGCAGCGATATGGCCATCTTCGCTGTAACCAATGCAAATGATGAAGTATCACAATACCAGATGGGTCGCTATGTAAGTAGCAATGAAGCAATTTGGCGTATATTCTCATTTGCAATCCACGAAAAGATACCCTACAGTAGTTCATTTGGCAGTCCATTTAAAAATAGTCAACGATTTTATTTTAATGAATGGAATGCGGTAGACAGAGCTGCACGTCCACCGTCGACAACTTTAACAAGTTTCTTCACAGTTTATCAAACTGATAATTTTGCTCGCACTTTGCTGTATGCTGATATGCCGCACTATTACGCATGGAATACATCATCGAAATCGTTTCAGCGTCGATAACAAGAAACACCAGTTGAAAGACATTAAAATGTATTTGGTTCAGACGTCCTGGGTCGCATATACACAGTACATCCAAATAACGATGAATGTTATTATTTGCGGTTGTTGTTGGTGAATGTTCGTGGTCCATTTTTTTTTTCAATGTTCACTTTGATAGAAGCTGTGAACAGTGGATCTGGTGGAATTTATTTTATTGATGCTCCCGGAGGAACAGGAAAAACGTTCTTAATTTCATTGCTTTTAGCGAGGATCAGATCGC
>JACXSJ010004663.1:0-11752 GCA_014851325.1 Pentalonia nigronervosa | reverse complement strand
TTAACTACCTAAAAAAACAATATAAATTTTGTCTAAAACTGGTAGGTCTTAATATTGGAAAAATTCCCATTTTTCTAAATTTTTTTTTCTTTTACATTTTATTTTTATTAAGAAAAGTAATGGGAATTCTCAATTATTACCTCTCAAAAGTACCCTATTGCTTCCCTCAAAATCTAAAATATTGTTAATTTTGACTTACAAAAAATATATCATAATAAATTATAAATATCTCTTAATAAATCAAGATATACAAGATAATTAATGATTGTAATAAATTAACTAATTTAATAGGTATCTACATATGGTTGTACGAATATCTCTACAAATTTTCATACAATATCATATGAATTTTGTAAATTTTAAATTGTTTGTTGTGGTGGACACCTCTATAGGACGATCAGGAGGTTAGAGATTATTAGTTTGTTACTCATTTATTTTATATACATTATATCTCCTCTCCAAACAATTAGTTCAACATACCACTGCAATTCCAAATATGATTTATTTATTTTTTAATTTATTCAGTGAATTCATATTTGTATAATCTTTTAATTACTCTTTGACTATTTAAGTATTTTTAAAAAAATATCTCAATTTTACACAAGCTAAAATATAATGATAAGCTTCGTATTATGTTAAAATTATGTTGAAATAATTAATATAATAGATGAGGTTTATATAATATATATTAAATTCAGTTTCTTATCGTCTAGGATATTACGGATTTTTAATTATTAAGTTCCAGAATTGTGCCGTCCAGATTTGAAACGTCCAGGTTTTTACTTTCCATGTTTCTACGTGAACCCATACTTTTTATACATAAAAAACTGGACAGATGCCCGGGACCGCATCAGTATCAGTACCGTATCAGTCCGTTCAGGTATCCATTTTTAAGGGTAATGACAAAAACCTTTCCGCCTTCGAATTAAGATCGTCAAAGTTTCGGAGTAATAAATCAATGGTACCAACATCACAAAGGTCTATATCATTTAACTTCATATATTATACATAATTAAATTATTTATAAAGGTATAATTCAACTAATTATTTTATATTGTACGGGGTCTCGCAATTTTTGACACTGGCCCTATCCATTCCCATCACTCCTCAAAATATCACAAACCATTAGCATTTAGATACTTTCTCAAAGGGCCAAATTCATCGGCATGGAAGAATGGGACAAACCGATTGTGTCTCATTAGCGACTGCGCTTGAATCGCGTCACTCTCTTCTTGTTTGAGATGGCCCATTTTCACGGACAATCGTTCATCGTGTGCTGCGGCCGAATCGCGACCCGATGATGACAATTCGCGATTCCGAGGATCACCAGATGAGTACATCTTCCTCAATGCGTCCACGTCCGGGACATATACGCGGACGCGTAGTTTCCTGGTCCGGATGTCCGTCATGGCAACGCCACCCGAACCAGTATCTCGCTGTAGCGACAGAGCGTCCATGACTGGACCGTAATCGACGTTGGTCTTGCGGAATGAACGAGACATTAACTGCATTGTGGTCAGGATGTGTTCATCATCTGTGGCGTTGGTAACTCTGATCGAAAACGGCCTCAGCCACGTATAACGTTCACTAATCGCCATAACAGGTGGACCGGTTGTCCATTGTTTCTTCGTATCACCGTCGTTCACCGTAAAAACTGTGACAGTCCTAACCCGTGGGCTCTTGCACATGGCTGTGTGTCGACGACCCCGCACGCCGTTTATAAACCGTTCATACTGACGACCGTCAAGCATCCTGAATCCCGACATGCCTCGTCTGATGATAAAACACTCAGATGCTGACGCTGCCTCTTCAGTTGTGACAGAAGATTTACTGGTCAAACCCACGACCAAGTCATCACCGAGCCGCCGATTCCGTGGCACCGTCACCACTCGGGAGGAATTCACGCGCTTTTCGAACAGAAACTCGGAACCGTTCCAGCCAAAAGTGGAAGTTAACCCGTCATTATCGCTGCTATTATTGTCCGTCCTGTACACGTACACTGCATCGGCGGTGGCGTCGATACATACCGACCGGTCGGTCAACCGTAGTCCGACCGGGCCACCGGTTGAACCGCGGGACATTGCGCAAACACCAGCCACGTGAAACGTTCCGTCCGTGTCTTCAGTTACGGTTTTGTACGCAGGATGGAGGTATTCATATGGAGGGATGACTGACGAGGATCGATGGATGTTTGTCGTGCCTACAATACATGTTCCGTCCACGAACTCCACGGTCCTGGTGGCTCCGTCTTCCGAGAACCGTTCCACGTAGTCCACGTGATGTTTGGTCCTTGGCTGGGAGTCATCGTTTTTGTATTCGCCGCTAGTGTTGGAAGGCGAGAAAGTTGACTTTTTCCGTTTCATTTTAGACGAATTCTTGCCCATCCCGATCACGCTTCGATTGTTCTTCCGGGCCTGGCTCTTCCTCGCCCTGACACTTTTGGAGGTGTTGATTTGAGGACGGACGCTATCGGTACTATTGCTGTTGTTGCTCGAAGACTTGGATCTGCTACCTGTGCTACTCTTCGATGACGAATCCGCAGTCGGAGTTCGAGCAGACCGCGATGACCGCTTGATTTTTCCGCTTGACAAGTACGTGACTTTAGTTTGATCTGCGTACTCGACGACCACCTGCCCGTTGCCGTAAAATCGGCACACTTCCACTTCAGCAGCGTTGATCTTGGCGCCGTCAACATTGCTCCGCCACTGATTCGATTGTTGTATCAAGCCGTAACTTGCGTCTTTCGCCGAAATCATCTCTACGGTGCACGTACCACCGCTGCTCACCCCCGACGTTCTGCTGATACACCTAATAACGTTCTTTCGAGACTTATCAAAATAGTACTCAACACCTACGTCATTATTATACACTCTTAGCCAATCTTCGTCGTCTATGGCGTGATCGGTATCCTCGTCGTTGTCGTCTTTACTGCGTCGATGATCATCGTCCGCCAATGTTATGTGTTTAACAATTTCGTAAAATCCGGATTTATACACCAGACTAACCGTACTGGTTTCAAATCTCCATTTTCGTTCTGTGATGGTTAAAAAATCATCATCTCTGAAACGTATCTCTTCCGCTTCTTCCGTATACGTTAAAGACAAGTCTGAAGCTACAGCTGCAGTGTCCATTACGTAGAAACAGTTTGGAGTTCTTTTTCCATAATGCAGATCAAAATAATCTTTGACACAAACAGGCCTTTGAGGCACGTTGAATATGAATGAGGATTTGCGCATCTGCAGGACTTTTTGGCAGTCGTAAAATCCCACCACGACCACGTCTTCCGGTTCGAAATACGCGTGACTCATTCTCTTATAGTTTTCAGACTCTTTCTGCAATATCTGTACCATCGTTGCACAGCCAGCCGGCTCGATTAATTCCGGACGGAACTTGATATTCGTCCGTTCTAATCCCGGCAAACCAATGGGTTCGCCCCTGTACACGTCCAAGTTGCTCCGTAACCGGTTCAAAGCCAATGTGCATAGTTGCATGTCCACATCGTCACCGTGGGTACGGTTCTGGCATTGCTGTTTTACGTTTGCAATGATGCGATTGTGATCAGCCTCCACGTCCAACGGAGGTAATGGACGTGAACCCCACAGTGATTTTCTCCATCTGACGTTCAACACGCTCACGGCTGAATTAAAATAGTCCGTGTGACGCAAGTTATGCTTCTTCGCGGCTAGACCTAATTCATTTCCGTATTGTACACAGACCGGATACAACATGCAACCGTCGTCACTTTCGTCTTTTAGCGCTCTGAAAAATGAGTTGATCCATTGCTCCGTCGGTGGTTGTATGGAATCGGCAATCGCGGCTTTCACCATCGCGTCCAATATTATTGGTAATCTAATCGCGTCTTCCGGATATTCTTTCAGGTGTCTAGTGTATGATTCGAAGTAGTGCTCCAGCATCAAATCATCGACATTTACGGGCAAGGAGTACACGGGGTTGTCATTTCGTGTGTACTTTTCGTATTCGGCTCTTACGTTGTATACAAACAATAATACGCTATGCATTTCGCGCATCACGTATTGCCTGGCCGCTATGAGCATTTTGTCGACGTTTGGTGATTCGTAGTTGGCGTTGTATTTAGACTTGTACTGATAAACTACTACATTTTTGAACACAGACGCTCTGTCAACTGTTTTCAACCCACTTTCAAAATCCCTCCAAAACTTTTGGATGACTTTATCCCTCGAGAACTGTTGGGCCCTGAATGCCCTCGAGACGAATTTTTCTCGGGTCTGTGCAATTTTTCCACAACTCAGCTTAACAATTGCATCAACTTTGATTTTAGTAGCTATGAATTCAGTTATGAATTCCATGTCGATGAAATTAGTTAATATAATATTCACTACAGCGGGTTGAAATGTATATGGTTCGGTGTCGAAATTCCACTTTTGACGCATTGATTCCAGATTGATAATAATCGATTGACGCACGAGCAGTACCATCAGCTTAGTTGACACCCTACTGTTATTGTACAAATACCTTTTAGCTCTATCGTGTAGTAACCGATAATGTTCGTCCTGTTCTGTGCAATTATTATCTAACGATTCCACAAGTTTATTATGGTCTATAACGACCACATTGCAGGCTTGGTCTTCAGCTCTATGCAGACCTTCCACTGCATCTTTATAGACGTCTATGTACTTGGTATTATTCAATGTACTTTCTATTAAAAATATTAGTTGATAAGGACAAAACAATCCTAATTCCAAGTCATCGTTAGTTTTATTACTATTATTTGTTTTGACCGCGGTTTTACGAACGCCACGGCGGCCGAAAACAGATTGGGCTTGATCCACCATCGTGAAAATATCTCAAATAACAGTATTATAACAAAATCAAAGAATTGAATAGTCATAATATATTATACAATCCCATACTAACTATAGTAACTATTATACTAGTTTTCACCAAAATTTATTTTTTATTTTTTATAATTAAAAAACAAATAACCGTAGATACTTGAAATTGATTAACCAAATATTTATTTATATTATTTGATTTTATCATTTTCTATATTCACATAATAAAATTTTCAAAACATTTTTAATATTTATAAATATGACAAAGAAATTTTCGATTTTTTTCCCTATAAACTACGTTAAAAACTTTTCGGTCGGTAATAAGCTTGGAAATTGAATACGAGATTCCTCATGAGTTGTTATTAAAGCTATTTAAATTTTATTAAAGATACATGAACTATAGCTACTCCTCTACATATTTAATACGAAAAAAAAAATACCAAAAGTCTATACAAATGAGACAGTGAATACTAATGTCAAATTGTATGTACCTACTTAAATAATATGTTCTTCTTCATTATAAATTCTCTATAGTGAAGTTGTATGTTTAAAAAGTTGAAAATTGAGCATAGAGTAATTCAATATATCTGATATTACTATAAAATCATAAATTTAAACTATTTTTTTATACATAGATTAAGAATTATAAAACTAAAAATGAGGAATTAATTATATCATCAACTACCCATATCATTAATTCTTTTGAATCTGATTTCACTTTTAAAAAAAACTGATCCAAATGAAAATAACAAGGAAATGGTATATATATATATTGTAGGGTAATAATTTATTACTGTCAATATTTATATTTATATGAACAACAACAAATGTAGATTGAGATGAGATTTTTCAGTCATGAATTTATTATTTAATAGTAACTAGATATATAGGTAATATTATTTGAATTATAAATTTATAATAATAATACTATAATTTCCAATGACATTTTTTTTTATATTCAATAAATCCTTTTTGTTAATAATTTTTAAGTGCTTTTTTTCATTTTTAATGCATATTTTTGAGTTTATCGAGTTATATATAATCGCATATTTTAGTGATCTTTAGTGCTGGTCATTACTATTCAGTATCCTTGGGGCTGTAACCTGAATAAAAAAGAGATTAAAATATAAGGACCATCCTAATATTTATATTGCTATCAGTAATTTATTTTTCTATAAGTATACGGTAAGTATTATTAACTTATTATTTATCTAATGCTGTTTTATAATAATTGTCAATCGATTGGTTACTTATGTGTATGATGTGTATGATAAATACAGATTGAGTGCAATAATGAAATAAATCATCAACATTTTAGTGACATTATGAATACATAATATACTATATTATTGTACAATATAAATGCAACAAAAAGAAAAATATGATTGTATTCAACAAGATATATCACCAAAATTACCCCCCCCCCCCGCCAAAAAAAAAAAAAAAGATTACAACTGGACTATTAAAAACTCTAGAAATAATTCAGTTAATATTGAAAAAATAAAAATGACAAACAAAATTTATTGATACATGTCCTGAAATCGATGGCATACTAAATAGATCCCAAATGCGATCTCATTTAACATTGATAATTTTAAATGGAAATATATCTCCATTATGTAAATATGATAAAAAATATACGATGTTTGTAATGCTTGTCCTTTCGATGCAGTTATAATTGCCATAGGTGTTGCGTATATAGACTATGAAAATAATGCTTCATTTATAAATTAGTCAAACAATGAATTTTTAAAGCTCGCTAAGAGCTTTCATGATTCATTAAAATCATCTTACAACCAAAGATTAAAATTACTTTTTTCATATTTTGGTATTTCTACATGCATTTCTACGGTAAATACTCTTAATATTGAATGCAATGTGCTCAAAGTTGTTTAAGATTATTTAAAAGATGACCTAAGTTCCGTTTACATCACAAAATTTCAAAATAGAAATTGCTCCAGGGGAAAACAAAAAAAAAAACGAGAAACTTGGCTACAATAATATTAAATAAATTCAATAAAATTCATTTTAAAGGTTTTTATATCTATTAAATGTATTTCAAAAATATTTACGTTCAAACACCATGCGTTGTATTCAAAATAAATGCAACGGGACTTTAACCTAAAGCATACATTTTGGAAATCACTTTTTCAATGAAGCTGATACACTATTGTTGAATTCAATAACATAAAATAAAATATATTAAATTATTCTAAAATCGTTTAATTTAGTGAACAAATTTAGTAAAGTGTAAATATATAATATGATAAATTTATTATGAATAATTTTTTTTTTAGATACACATTGGTTACAGTGATTCATTATATCTCACATCACTATATGACTTATGTGAGACAAGCACACGGCAAATAGGAACGATAGAATGATTTAGAACACAAGATAAAAAAAAATCAAGAGTATAGAAGAAACTAAAGTCAATCCTCATATATTTTTATTTACAGAAACAAACGATTTATTTTAATATTTTTTAATTTTTAAACAAATCAGTTCACATAAGTAGGTATTTATCAAAGTACCTAAATTTATTTTTAATTTAATTTATATTCTTATATTATAAAATAAAATAAGACAAACATAATTTTTATGTGCATAATTCCTTAATGTATAGATGTTGTTTTTGGTTGAACAGGAAATTAAATTAAAATTATTTTGTTTTCGTACGTTCAACACATTTTTGTGTTCACTTTTTTTTTTTAAGAATTTGGACTAAAAATTGTAGCTGTTAGGTTTTACGAAAAAAAAGAAAATAAACATTGCAGGTTAAATTTATATAATTAATAAGCATATTATTTTCTTTGAGTATGAGTTTATTGATATATCTGAACTGTAGCCTGTCGCGGTCATAGCCATACTATCACATATAAAATAAATATATCCGATAACGACTATTGGCTGTTTTTGATATCGTGATTATCTTTATCGGTGTTCCGAACAGATGTATTCAATAATGAATAATCATATGTATTGGACTATGCAAAATTAAGTACTAGAGCAGGGGTCGGCAACCTTTTTTGACGAAAGAGCCAAAAGTTACAATATACAAAATTTTCCAGATTTTAAAGAACCACTAAAAATGTTCGTAATTTTTTAAATATAATTTTATTTTAAAATTTTAATAGACATAATAATAATAAAGTTAATTATAATAATATAATAAATTTATAATAAAAAAACAGTTTTTAATAATAGGGAAATACATCAATGGGAGCATTGGCTTTGCATGTCTTTTGAAAGTTTTTTTAAATTTGGCTCATAACTTATTGTTTTAAGTTTCAAGAACGACTCTAGATTTTTATTTGTTAGTTGGCTTCTTACTTTATTTTTTATTGTATTCATGCAAGAGAAAGCTTGCTCACACGAATATGTTGACCCAAAAATTGCCAGCACTCCAAATGCCAACTTTTTCACCTCACTGTAGCATTCTGGAAGACTATTCCTTGCGTCGAATATAAATTCCTCTACTCTCGACATTTCTTTTAGAGTTGTCCACTTGTTCTGCGCGACGTACATGCATTTCTAAACCTTCAATTCTTCCAACTTACTCTTGATTTCTATGAACTTGTCACTCCACAAGTCTTTGTTTTTTAAATCCAGCAATTGCATTTGAAACGATCCAGCATCAATTTCAAATGGTTCAATGTTGATCTCATGCGTGTTTGTGTTCAAAGGATTTACTATAAATGAGAGAGTACATTTGTTTGTTTTAAATGCTCGAATCTTTTGGCGAATTCATCCTTCATTTTTTTCAGAGTTATACAAAAGTAATTAATGTCAATATTTGCCAAATCAATATTGGTTTCATCACGATATTACTTCAGATTTCTAAAATAAAGTAATTTACCGCTCTCCATGTCTTCACTAAAATTAAGTAATTTTTTTTTTCAAACAAACCACTTCTTCCAGCAATGCATATGCTGGGACTCCCTTTCCTTGTAGTTTTATATTTAGCTCATTTAGTTTCATTGTGATATCTACCATAAAGTTGAATTTTTGTAACCATTTGTCTTCTTCCAATTCGGGATGGTCAATGCCTTTTTCATTGAGGAATGTTTTTATTTCTCTCAAGCACGAAGCAAAACATTTTAATACGTTACCTCTGGAAAGCCATCGTACTTTATTGTGCAAAAGTAGGTCAGAATACAGACTATCTATTTCTTCAAGGAAATCTTTAAACTGACGATGGTGGAGTGCTTTTGCAAAGATGCTGTTAATAATTTTAATTACTAAGTTCATGACCTCAACTATTTCGGACGGAAATGTTTGGCACAAAGCGCCTCTTGATGAATTATGCAGTGAAATGTTAGGATTTCGTGGTTAATTTTTGTCTGAAGAATCAATATTGCCCCTTTATGTATTCCTGTCATATTTTTGACTCCATCAGTTGCTATGGAAACGATTTTATTTAAATTTATTCCATTGTCTACCAGGCATTTTTGCACAGTATTTGCTATATCTTCCCCACGAGTTTATCCAGAGAGCGGTAGCGACCCTAACAGTTCTTCTTTTGGACCTTAGGACGACATATATCTGATGAAAAGGGAAACTTGTGCCGTGTCTTTTATGTCACAAGACTCATCTATAGCAAGTGATAAGGCAGAAGCTACTTGAATGTCTCTCATTTGCATATGTGTTATATTTGAAGACATTTTTGCAGTTCTATCTTATACTGTTTTAGCTGATAAAGGCAAATCTTTGATTTTTTTTCATGATTTCGTTTTTGTTTTTGAAATCACGAAACAGTTCGTCAGATGCACGTATGAAACAGTCTTTGACGTACTCACCATCTGTGAATGGTTTCCCTCTTTTTGTAATTTCTAGTGCTACTGCAAAGCTAAACTGATTTACGTTATTTGAAGATTGCGTTCAGTTACTTAGCATGAAACTTGACTGCTGTTTTGTTTTTTTAAGCTCTTCAACAGCTTTTTTTCGTGTGTCGCCGATTGGATATTTACTAGCGAACTGGGTATGTTTTGTATTAAAGTGTCTCTCCAAATTTGACTTTTTATTGTGCGCCAGCTTTTCGTGACAAATGAGGCAGGTCGGAAGGCCATCTGTGTTGCATATGAACGCAAAGGACTCCATCCAATCCTGATGAAATCCTCCATTTTCTTCAGTTCTTTTCCTTTTTTTATTAGATGCCATGATGATGCTGGAATAATTATTTTTAAATTTAATTTAATTTAATTGTGTTGTATTTTATTATATTACATACATACACACCTTTCAAAAAATTATTTGCTTCTAAATAGTCTTCTTTTCTATAATGAAACAATGAGCGAAAAAATAATGTATAGTGACGATACAGCCAAAAACCAGAAAATTAAATTAAATTAAATTAACACGCAGATGCAACGTAACATCATCTGTGCTGTATGACTGACGGATGTCAATTCGTCGAACAAAATAAGTCGTAAAATGATATCGTATTATTTTGGACTTTGTTCACGTTGTTAACTTCTCGTGACGGTGTATGACTAATTAGTTGTAGATAGCGTCGCGATTATATTAGACTCTATAATAAACATTTTACAACGATAGACTGTACTCCATGCGGGCCCTATCAAATTATTTTTTTTATGTATTATTTCATATTTCCAAAAGCAACAAAAATAATATACTTCTTTATATTATAAAATATTAATTTTTGTGTGTGTAGCTGGAGAGCCGCAACTTTAGACCGAAAGAGCCACATGTGGCTCGCGAGCCGCAGGTTGCCGACCCCTGTACTAGAGAGTAAATAAAAAATTAACGTCTGCAAAGGACTATTAGCCGCTGATTATGATTGGCTATCCTAACCTATATTGTTACATTCGATATGAAAACAATGATAAATCATTGCGGTTAAAGGTAAACGGTAAACATGTAAAATGGTAATTGTCAATGTTTTTAAATATTTATGCTAGGAAAAAAAATCGCTAATATTAGTTTTTACCAACCTATTTTTAGTCGTACCTTTGGAATGGATCGGATAAAGTGTGTGAGAAACCCGAAAATGATCCGTCCGTGTCAAAATTAAATTTTTTCATAGCAAGGTTAATCGTTAATTTATGAAAATCACTTGCCTCCTCCAAAAAAAAAAAACCCTGAAGATGTTACATCGTATTGGAATAAAATGTTCATCTCAACATCAAAATCTTCAGCCCTCTCCTAAAAAACCTAAAAAATTATTTTACTTGGTGAATTTATTATATTACGTTATTTAATTATTAATACAAAAGATAATCAAAATATAGGATATTGCTATGTACCGGGCGATACATGTATGGACTAGTCGTATCCGGCGAGTTATCGCCACTCGCCGACAAAGCGTGGGTGGATGGCATTTTATGGAACTAATATACACGATAAAACAAATGAGGTCAACGCTATCTTGTTAGAACGACGTCGGTACCGATAGGAGGAGTAGCCAATATATAAGGGAGCCCGAATCGGCATCAATTCAGACGTGATATTCCCGGGCTACCGCAAGCACCTTCACGCCAGTCTATTTACTGAATTTACAATAAACAAATCATTACAATATTAAACAGTTTTTACAATTTATTTAAACACCACGACTTCAAAGCTCCTTTCGTCTACCTCGAAGATCGTCCTCTGGTTGGACCACATCAGCGGATACCGTTGTCACAAAGGTTCCGAAAATTCAATAATTATGATACGTTTTACATGGTGGGATTGAGAAAACTGAGCTCCACATGGCACCAGTTATTTTAATGCTTTTCTTAATATATATAAATCTCGTGTCACAATGTTTGTCCTCAATGGACTCCTAAACCACTTAACCGATTTTGATGAAATTTTTTACACCGCGTGTAATTTGGTCCAACTTAAAAGATAGGATAGTTTTTATTTCAAATTTTTTAATACATTAAATATTTTAATTAACTTTTTAATAAATTTGTATGATTGCATGGTGT
>JACXSJ010004662.1:0-11758 GCA_014851325.1 Pentalonia nigronervosa | reverse complement strand
GAAAAAAGCACTTATGTAAACCCTTCAACAATGATGTTGACAACAATCGACTCCACCGACATCGAAAACCGTCCTCATCACAATATGTCCATCAACGAAGAAGGCAAGTGAAATCTCGATCAGAAATATTATATCATATATACATGTACGGTTATTATCATGTTGTAATCAAAAGCAATATTTACAACCACTTAATCATCTAATGATCCACGTATTTTTTAAATAACATTTTCTTGTAATATTTTTTTAAATCTTTATTGATGACTGGACAGGAAAAATCTCCAGTTTTATCGATTCAAGCCTGCAAAATATAAATCGCTTCACATATTATTATATTAATGATATTATATTATAATATTCTGTCATTCCTGTTTTAGTGACGTACAATCCATCAAACATTATTATTACGACACTTATTCCTTCACTGTTCACGCTTCGGGTCGAAACACAGGAAACCTCCAATTCTTCTGGTACACCGTCTATAGAGAATAACATTGATATTGATTCTTCAACAACAACAGTATCGTCATTAGATCCTGTTGAACTATTTAACAATGCTACTCTCATTGGATCAAAAAACGTAGAAGGTAAGTCATATCTTGATTTGATATATTATATATTACCTATAATCAATTTACAAAATCTATCATTTTTTTAATTCGAATCAATTATAAAATAATATTTTCAACTTATTTTACATATATAAACAATACGGAAAAACTATAAAAATAAAATAAAATTACACAGAGTTTATTTTATTTTAAGTATGTATATTATAATGTGACCAACTGCATTATGGTCAATGGTTTAACTGATATATACATTGAAATTAAACAACATGGTTTTAGGTCCGGATACAATATTACAGGCTTATATATTAATATAGGTACATATACCATAAACTCTTGTACTAAATCAAAAAACATTAAAAGATAAATTGTATTTTATATCGAAAAAAATGTTATTTTTAACTAATATCGTGATTGGTGCCCCCCTAAATATTAAATTCCTGGTTATTCACAAATTTGTAAATAGACTATTCCCCGTAACCAAGGTTACTAAACAATATTTTTAATAATTATATTACAATTCCAACAAATTGTTGTATTTTTTTTTTCGTTTTTCCCGATTATTTTTAAACAAGAAGTATTGAGAATTTTCAATATGGATCTCCCAAATGTACTAACAAGATTCAATTTTCTACCAAACATCTCCATGGAAGTTGATGATTAGTGTATCATTTTTACTAGAAAAAGTGTTTACAGACACAACAAAAAAACACACATCATTGTAAAATCAATATACATTCATCGCAATGCTTAGAATCTAAAAATAATTGACAGAAGTTGAAGTTGTACAAAAATGCAAATACCTCACTTTTTTCTTTTAATATTTATTAGTATATAATATACAATCTGTAATAGATTTACAATAAGAATATGAGTGTAGAATAAAAATAATAAACATGGTGGTTTGAGAAAAATAGCTACCCAGAAAATACCTCATTTAGACGTCTAAAGTTATTAGACTGGACAAAATAAAATTTTATTTAATTGCCCATTATTTTTATTGTAAAAAATTTTTTTAAATACATTTTTGTGAATTTTTTATGTTACATATCACTCTATCAATAAGAACTGAAAAAGCATTTAAGCACTTACTTTATTTTTCAAATCATATCTTGTGAGATGAGTTGTGACAACTGTAAGTAATTATTTATTTTCAAGTCCCCTCACCCTTGAAAAATCTTACCTACACCACAAAGCCCCGTCATAATGTTAAGGTCTAAATGTCATCAGTAAT
Source organism: Pentalonia nigronervosa (assembly GCA_014851325.1). Taxonomy (NCBI): domain Eukaryota; kingdom Metazoa; phylum Arthropoda; class Insecta; order Hemiptera; family Aphididae; genus Pentalonia; species Pentalonia nigronervosa. Next base: position 9,955 of record JACXSJ010004662.1, on the reverse strand, counting down.
ACACCCATACGTGTATATTACTTTATTATATAATTTATTTACATTTTATTTTAATACTTACGTCTCATTAAATTATTGTTCTCGGCATAACTAATAGTGCCTTATCAAATTTCGTATTCTTCCACCGTTTGGTTTGTCACTACAGATACACATCATACCAGAAATATTCAAAGTTTAATAATTACGGTCCCGTAACAATATAAATAGGTAAGTACTATCACTGTAGTAGCAAAATTGATGTATAATTATTAATCTATTTTAGATTTACGACCAATTTTTATTTTATTAGGTACTTGAAACTTTTTGAAGCTGAAAACAATAAATATTATCTAATTATGATCCATGTAGTTGTTTTGGGAGTTTGTAATTTGCACCAAAATAAAGATATGTAATTTACCAGGTAGTCGAAAATTGCACCAAAATTAGTATTTGATTATTTTGTTCGTGCTTTCTTTGACATATTCACGAAGAACGAGACTCAATGACGTGATATATATATATATTGTATAACAGTGAGAGGAAAATATTACCAAAATTTCAAATATCACTGGATAAAGTTCATATAATGCTGTCAGCTAAAGTATAGAAATATTACAACACATAAAGTGAACCATTTATTTTCTCAAATAATGCTGATAAAAATTTCATTATATTTTCTTGCAAATCAAATATTGATATCTTATGTAAAAGCTAAACAATATATCTTGATGGGACATTCGATTATTGTCTGAAATTATTTACTCAACTTTTTACTTTACACGGATATTTTAATAATCATTACATTCTACTTGTATTTACACTATTACTTAATAAAACAAAACAAACATATACAGTATACGCACATTTTTTTTAATATTTTGGTTCTTGAATACCAAAATGTTGGTCTAATATTAAAACCTACAACAATTATATGTGATTTTGAAGAATCTATTCACGTCGCATTGCGAGAAATATGGGACACCGTTAATATTTTCGGTTGTTGTTTTTATTTAACGCATTTTGGTACAGAAAAATATAACATTTAGAATTATGTACAACGTATAAAAATAATAAAACATCAGAAGGCCAATGGTTGAATAATATTTTCGAATTAATATTTTTAAATTTTAATGAAGTAGGTTCGTATTTTATTGATGATTTTATGTCAATAATACCAGCTGATATTAAATTTCAAATGTTTACAGACAACTATATAGATAATAGTTCATTATTTCCACTACATATTTAGGCAATTGCATCATCGTCATCTACACTTATAATAATGAATGCATGTGAATCATTTCACAGTAAATTAAATTCAGAATTTTACCATCTACATCCTCAAATCTCAGTCTTTATTAAAGTCCTCACCAATTTTCAAAAAGATACGTGCATAATATTATCAAATATACATATACCTCACTGAATGATCTTTCAAACAAGTTGACGAATAAATCAAATTCAAGTTGCCCCAGACCAGTATAATAATAAATTGATATCAAGAACTTCATTCGTTCAATTAGTTGTATACAAATACAAAAAATCTGTAAGTATCAAAACAGTGAATTATAAAAACAAATAACTTAACTTTTTTAAAATAAAATATTATTATTTCCAGAAATAATTATCAATCCAATCGATCCAAACAATCAATTAATCTGGCAATCAACACAACATATTTTTTTTGTTATATAAACGTATAATTTTTTTATTTATATATTTTTTTAATGATATTTGACTAACTTTATATATACTGTGTTATTATCTTCTCATATCTTTTTTTATTAGCCATTAGTACTAGACTATTACGGCTCTTCTCATATATTATACTATATTATTGAAACGTTTACTATCGAAAGAATAATCGATTTTAATTTTGTTGCAAATAACAATTTACATTTCAAACATTTTGGTGTAAATTACATATGTTGTATATATATATTTGGGGTCAATTTTGGTGCAAATTGACTACATCCGTTTTTTTTAATGCAATTTTCCTGATAAAAATTCATATTTTTTCATATTTTTAGGCGGGACAAATCTAATAACTAAACTTATCATCATAATACAACGCTTAATGTTATAGTGAAAATACTCGAGATAAATGAAAATAAAATTTGCAAATAGGTGTGCTTGTATAAATAAAAATTATAATTAAAAACTATTACCAAATATTGCATAAAACTTCCCACATATAAGCGTATATCAAATAGGAATCGCTTCAAGCTTTATAACACATTATATAGATATAATATTCTGTTGTTCTAATTTTAGTGACGCACAACTTATTGGCTATCGATGGTTCGAATATCTCTCATCTTTTCAAACCTGTCAAATCACACACGAACAACTCTTCTGGCGGACCGTTAACAGAAAGCAGCACTCGTGTATACCCTTCGAACATTATTTTTACGACCACAACCGATTCCACCGATACCGAAAATTTTCCTTTTAATATGTCCAACTATAAAGATGGTCAGTCAAATCAAGACATATTATTATTCAATAATAAATAATTAATAAATTCATTGTTTTCATAAAAAATAAAATAGTGTGTGGAAGGCAACTTCTCCCAATGCCTAAAATAGTCGGAGGTGATAAAGTTTCTTTTGGCGAGTGGCCGTGGCAGGTAAGTCAATTTACAAATTTGAAATTGAATAACGTATTTCGATATTATAACCAATACTATTCGTTTTTATATTTAAGATCTCATTAAGACATAAAAAAAAGTTTATACACAAATGTGGTGCAGTATTATTCAATGAAAACTGGGCTATAACTACTGCTCATTGTGTTGTAAAGTAAATATATTAAATAGTTTAATTTTCTCAAATTGGTTTTTCTATTTAATTACACATCATGTATAAAGTTAATGTCAAAAACTAACATTTAAGGTGAGTGCATAGCTGTGTTAATCCAATTTTCAAAAAAATAAAAATCACGCAAAATTGAAAACAAATTTTGTGGTTATAAACTGTAAGATGTGAGAAGTACCTATATGAAATATAAAAAAAAATATTGATGACCTAATGCCAGTTCTACATATTTCTCAACATCAAATTCAATTTCTATATCTAAATTTTAAGTACTATTATCAAACGTACGTTCAAAACTTTTTTCATACTACAACAATATATACTACTCGTATATCGAATTCTCACCCCTCATACATTTTTAAATAAAAATATATTAGGCGGATATCAGGGGGAAAGGCTTACGGGGGCTTAGCCCCGTCAAATATCCTATAAGCCCAAGCCAAACAAAGAGCTTTCAAATCGTGTGAAATCGAAGCCAACCCACTCACATCGATGTTAAAAATATTATCCCCCCTCCTCTGAAATTTTACAGGATTTCCGCCTATGATATTAGTATACATTTTCTACTTTTAGATTCTGGACGGAGTAAAGAATGTATTGACTTTACAATGTCGTGAGTTTTTGTTTTTGTGTCTATCATCACGTTTTGAAGCAGTAAAAGTGCTTCGATTTTTTTCATCTGCATCTTTTCTAGTAATAAACATTGGAGTGTTAAAAATAAAAATACACAATAGTTTTTAAACTTGGCGGTAAAAACAAAAAAAAAACTAGAATTTTTTCACAGAGCAAATTTTTGACAAATCTATATTTTAGTTTTTATTGACGTAACACAAAAAATATTAACCGTAAAACGACCATAAAACGTTCAATATATTTTGATTTTTTTGAGCTATTTATAGGCATAATAAGTTTTTTATAAATTTTATTTTTATTATAATTGTCAATAAAAAAATTTACCGGAAAGGTCAACTAATTATTTATGAGCGTTCGAAATTAGACATTGGATATTCTTTGTTTATATGCACTTTAAATTTAAATGTTGACTACAATTCACTAAAATGTCGAAAATGTGTAAATTATTATGTGTTTAAAAAATTATAAAATATTTGCATATGCACATTTTTTTTATAATAATATAGTTTAAACTTCAAATTTTAACAAAATTAATCAAAATACCTATCGAAAATGTTTAGACTATTTTGAAGTTTGAAATTTATAAAATGTTCAATTTTTATGGCTAAGGATTGAAAATTTAAAGTAAGGTTTTTAACCTACTGTATAATAATAGTAAAATAAATCACTTTAATATTAATATCATAAAATATGCTTCGTTATGTAGGTTGACAGACCGTCTTCGCTCAGAATCGTTTTTTTTATACAATGATTTTAAATCATTGAATTCAAATTGAATACATCCATTACAGCGACCTATTCAACATTTCTGTACTTATTACTTTATTTCAAGTGGTGCCCACTTGCTGACCTTTTTTATATTTATTTTAATAATTACTAATTAATATTTAGATACCTATTTTACAATTTTACCAACCTGATGGGCCACAGGAAAATCCCTCTTTGCATTTAACACTGCTCTGCAAGGTGGTTGGCAAATAAGAATACCACCAAGGCCCGAAATTTCTGCACGTTGCACGTACCTATTACTATTTATCAATATAATATTGATTGCATTGAATTTGTTTTAGTGTTCCAATGAATGACGTACACCTCATACTCGGTAAACACGATTTTTCAGTGAATGACGAACCTTATGGTTTTCTAAATAGGACATTACAGACAGTCATTATACATCCAAAGTATAATACCTATTCTATGGAACACGACTTGGCACTGTTGCGATTTAACGAACCTGTCAAATTTCAACCGAACATTTTACCAGTTTGCATTCCAGAGGACGATTCAAATTTTGCAGGATATTCTGCTCATGTTACTGGATGGGGGGCTTTGTATTATGGTAAAAATTTTAATAATAATATTATATAAAATCATCGAGCCATAAAATAAATAGTAGTATATACAAACAAACATATAGTATGAGCACAAAAGTTAGATTTGGTTAGTTTATAATATTTACCCATAGGTACATAATATTGCTGAATGCAGTGTAACTAATCAATTTGTTATTTATTTAGGTATTTTATAGTATATTTATACTTTATAATAGAATATACATACTATAAACATATACATATACATATTATTAATATTAGTATATTAATAACAATTCAATGCCTATCTAATGTTTTATAAATTATGTATTTTAATTTATTAACTGGGCAAATGTTCCTACTTATGGATAATCCTTGTTGTATGCTATTTTCACGTCTATACTGCAAAATTAATTTGATATAGTGTTGACATTGGGTATTAAACCAAAAAATAACCATTGAGCTGTATTTCTGTAATTAGAAAAATAGTAATATTATAAAAACTTAAAACTTTTTTCCATTTATTATATAATTATTTTCTAATGACAGAGGAATTTTTTCGTAAAATCAAGTTAAACCTTATGTTATTGAGAAATGTTTAATAATAATGTAAATAAGTATAATATAACAAACTATTATCTATCATGAAAAATAAAGGATGATTCAACCATATCCTTTAATCATAAACTTTTTTTTACTTTTTATGTTTAGAATTATTTATTACGGATTCCTAATATAACCCATACCTACCATAGTTGAACACAGATTTAATTATTAGCAGGATAATCAATATAAACATCACCCCTTCTAAAATATAAAAAAAACTTCAGTAATAAAATCACCATTTACATTTTATTGCCATTAACTCAATGTGTATATTTTATACATTTAATTAGTAGGTATAACATTTCAGAAAAAAAAATATTTATCGCAACTTGTATTTTACGAACTTATTATTTTCGACTCTCAAATAACGTTTCAAGAAATTTTGCTCAACAATTAAGTAATCGAATTTTTTTTCCAGAATTTATTTAATTTTAATGTAGTACTAATAAGTATACAACAGTAAATGCAATACATTGTGAAATTGTTTTTTTTTGTAAATCGGTACTTGATATTTAATTTATTTTTATATTTTATTTTGGAAGTTATTTTATATAACTGCTTTACTGCTTAACCACCAACTAAAAATGCCACACTGATACAGGGTATATATGTATATATTATATTTGTAGATATATATAGTATTTAATATTTGCTGTTTTATACAAACTAATATTGTTCTTTATCTACAGGCGGACACTCGCCTACGGCTCTACAAGTAGTAACAGTTCCAGTACTCAACAATTCCGTTTGCGAAACTATGTTCCGTACAGCTGGATATAAAAAGAAGATATCAGACACATTTATCTGTGCTGGTTCGGAAGATGGAGGTTACGACGCGTGCAAAGTAAGTGGGTACCTTTGTGGCTATACAGGTACTATACCTAGTGTGCAGCAACTTGTTTTGTTCAAACCTGTCCTATTTGGGAGTTGAGACGGTGAATTAAATATCTGGTGTACTCATTTAGGGCGACTCGGGTGGGCCCATGGTTGTACAAAGATCCGACAATCGCTGGGTAGTGGCCGGTATCATATCGTGGGGCATGAGATGTGGCGAACCAAATAGCCCTGGTGTGTACATGAGGATCTCAAAGTTCAAAGACTGGATCAATCAAATAATATTGCAACCTTAACAAACAAGGCAAACGCAATAACATCCTCCACGTTTACAAAATAATATATCGTCATGTCAAAATCATCGATTATACTACAATAACTTTTAATATTTTTATTTTTTAAGTTCTAACACATTATTTTTTTTTCAATTTATATTCAATAATTGAACTATTATTATTTATACATACATAATACATATATTATATTTTAATGTATACACAATACTGTATATTGTAGTAGGTAGTTAGTAGTGGATTTAAATACATGTACCTACTTTTAAAATCGGGTTTTTAAATATGAGCCATTTATAGTATATTAACACAATACACGCAGTTTAATGTTTAATTTTATTAAGGGTTGAAACTTAATGTTCTTAAAAACCACTAAATATGAATGCATTTATGTATTTAAAAGTGTAAAAAGCCCAAATTATTATATTATTTTGTATGTAGAAGCGCAACAAAAAATGATTATTATTTTAACATTTAAGTAAATCATTTGTAAATAAATATTCATTTTATTCTAAAACTAGAATTTTTTTTCATTTTAAGGCATATCAGAATTTATATCAAATACCCAAATGTGTAACAAGTCTTCATATTCAATTATATTTATATTTGTGTAGTGTTCTGGTGTTGATAATTTTTAATTTATTATTTTTATTTCTTTGTTATATTTCAGGTATATAATATACATTAAAAAAAATAATTTGCCACCAAAAACAAAGCAATTGTTGGATACAAAATTTCTTAAATAAATTTAAATTAATATAAATAGTGATCATGTTAATCATAAAAATAATAAAAACTTTTAAAATATAAAAGATTAACAGTAAAATATAGACAAGTAACAATATATTACCTATCACTTACAAGTTACATGTTAAACTGTTAAATAATCAATTCATATACTTATCTTATCATACATATTACTTATGTTTCTACTATGTACTTTATAATATTTATAAATTAAATTATAGATTTGATATTATAGGTACCTACTTAGTTTAATTTTTATGCAAATTAAAATTAGGAAAACAGTTTATATACATATCTAAGATTTAGAACAAAATTAGTTCTTAGATTTAAATGCTTTAATTTATTTGAAATATTTTCACCAAACTATTGTACAAAATTAACCTATTAAATTTGTAAACAATATTATTAGATATTATTCGTTAATTTATTATTTTGATTATCAACTAATATATATATTTTTGTAAAGATTTTATTATTTTTATTCAGATCCACCTTAGATTTTCTAAAAAGTTTTTGACTCGCTGTCATATTTATTTATCATATTTTAAAAATACATATTATCTTTCACACATTTAAGTATTCTAGTTTGAACAATCTGTACATCTTAGTTTTGTTTTAGATTTATGTTATAGTACTGTTGTCTTAGTTTAATAAATATCTTATCCATATACCGTACGAATTAATTAGACTTAAGTACCTCATCTAATTTTTAATTTGTTACTTACTGTTGTATAAATTCACAAGTTTTTGTAAATTTGCATGCATGTAAAATGCATGTTTTATAATAGAATAAAATAGAAAATTATCTTTTCAAAAAATACCCAAGTATTTAATATATAATATGTATATTATGAATAGTGATATAATTTGTACCTTATCTTAGTTAGCATATACTCGTAGTACAAATGCAACAGTTTAGATTAGATTTATTATTTAAGATTATTACACAACTACACTACTTACAGTAAAATTATTAAGTATTTTAAAATTTTCCTTATTATGTATAATTGTAGGTGCATTATGAATCAAATTCAGTTAAAATGCAAAAAATTCAAAGTATCAAGGCAAAACTTTGACAGTATGTCAAAGAATTTTTTTATAGTTTTTAAAACTCATAAAAAATTCTATTATTTAGTATTTGTGACCAAAGTATGATATTGTTTTGCATTTTTTTAGTAAATCATATGCATATTTTACCAATTCGTATCACATATAAATCTAAGTCCAAGTTATCAGCTCTGATTGTTAACAATAACAAATTATTTATTTATTTATTTTTTTTAATTAAATAAAGACAAATAAAAAACATAAAAAATTATTAATATAAATATTTTTCAGTCACAATATTTTTTTAATGTTATCTTAGGTACTATACTCATTGCTTGTAGTTCTTGAAATAGTAATTTGCAAGCATAAGGCATTTTGATTCGGCATACTGAATTACTTTTTTGGCACATGTGGCACCAACCAGAATATGAAAATAAACCACATAATTTGCATACATCCATTTCTACCACATCACTGCTCAACATTAATCTTTCAATAATGAGCATACTAGCACCATATGCAATAAGACAGTCTCTTTCCATCTCTCCCATTCGAAGTCCACCATCTTTGGATCTACCTTCTGTTGGCTGCCTAGTCAACAGCACCCTAGGTCCTCTGGATCGAGCATGAATCTTATCAGCTACCATGTGTTTAAGACGTTGATAAAAAACTGGACCTGAGTAGATGTAGGCTTCCATAGGTCTACCGTCAATACCACAGTATAGTACGTCTTTTCCCAGATAATTATAATTATGTTTCTGCAACTCATCACTGATATCGGTGACAGTTGCACCACCAAAAGCACTGCCATCTTGAAATTTGCCTTCTAATACTCCAGCTTTACCGGCTAAGAGTTCAATAAGTTTACCTACTGTCATACGTGAAGGAAAACCATGAGGGTTCATAATCAAATCTGGGCATATTCCAACTTCATTAAAAGGCATATCCTCTTGGTCTACAATCAAACCAACTACTCCTTTTTGACCATGTCTACTACTAAACTTGTCACCAATTTCAGGCCTTCTTGGTTGTCTAAAGTTTTCTTTGATCAAAAAACAATCACTATTTGATGTTATCATTACTTTGTCGACATATGATGGGTCATATCCTTTGTAATATAAGGGTGTTTCTTTAAAGCCTCTATCGCCACCTATATCTTCAACTGTTATAGTTTTGGGTGTTGCCTTATTGATTGTGACTTGTTTATCAAATACTGGTTGGCCGACAGCAGCTATGCCATCATTTTCTAATACCCTGTGTTTATAAATTGGTTTTTTTGTAGCATTATCGATGATAGGTCCCTGTATAGAATCCATCATTTGATTTGGATAATGTCTTAAGAAACATTTGGAATTCCTAAACGTTCCACCTCTTCCAAAACCTCTATCAACACTAGCCTTATTCAATATGATAGCATCTTCAATGTCATAGCCAGAATAACTCATAACAGCAATAATGGCATTTTGACCAGCAGGTAACTTATCATAATTAATCATTGGTACTGCTTTAGAATGAACCATTGGTATGTGTGTGTACCACAAATTGTATTGAAGTGTATCTATTCTATGTTGGTAATTTAAGGCTATAGTACCTATTGCTTGTTTACCCATAGCACATTGATAGGTATTACGAGGCGATTGGTTATGGTGTGGAAATGGTATAACACTAGCACATATACCCAATATGCTGA
>JACXSJ010004659.1:0-11773 GCA_014851325.1 Pentalonia nigronervosa | reverse complement strand
GGGTAAGCATGTTGGTGTGGTAAGACGTATTAAAGAAGTAGCCACGGATGCCGAATGGACGCATTGTATGCTTCATCGAGAGGCGCTTGTATCAAAACAAATGTCTACTGAATTAAATAAAGTTCTTAATGAAGCTATAAAAATTATTAATTTTATTAAATCTGGAGCATTAAATAGCAGATTATTCTACAAACTTTGCGAAGATAATGAACAAAACGTTAAATCACTTTTACTCCACTCAGAAATCCGGTGGCTTTCTCGTGGAAAATGTCTTTCAAGACTATTTCAACTTCGTCTTGAAGTGTTAGAATTTATTAACAATAAAAATTCTGATTTGAAAAACTATTTTTGTGACAGCAAATGGTTAATGATGTTAGCATATTTAGTGGATATTTTTACCATGCTTAATGATTTAAATTTATCAATGCAAGGTAAAATGTTCAACATTTTTGATCATTCGAAAAAAATTGCTTCGTTCAAAAAAAAAAAATTACTATTTACAAAGCTAAAGTAGATAAAGGAAATATTGATATGTTTTTAATACTTATCGAGTTCCTAGAAGAAGATGACTCAGTGAATGTTATTGATATTCAAAAAATAATTTCATCGCATTTAAATCAATTATCCATAGCATTAAATAGTTACTTCCCAAAAGATATTCGTGATGATTTTAAATGGATTGAAAATCCTTTCACTATCTCTATTGAAAATTTAAATTTCAATGCAGTTCTTGAAAATCAAATTGAACTTTCATGTGATAAAACATATGAAATGAAATTGAAAAATGAAAATATTGTTGTTTTTTGGTGTGCAGTATATAAAGAATATCCAGAGCTCTCATTAAATGCCATAAAAAAACTATTGCCTTTTCCTACCACCTATTTATGTGAAAAAGGATTCTCAATTATGGCTAACATAAAAACAAAAAAACGAAACAGATTAGATGTGACCCATGGCATGCGTATCAGTTTATCTGACATTTTACCACAGTGGGAAGTCTTATGCAAGAACATTCAAAATCAGCCATCACATTAAGTCTATAATTAGCTATTAAATACATTATATCATTATATTTATTAATATTTATATTTAACAGCATATTTAGTATTTTATATTTATATAAGTATACATAAGTATACCTTATAAAATTTGTTACTTTATCAAAGCAAAAATTATTTTTTTTTTTTGTGTGTAAAGAGTGGGTCGCCTACCCGAACAAGAGTAATTTTGTGGGTCGCCATACTAAAAAGGTTGGGAAACACTGCTGTAGAGTACCGACGGGAAATAACGTACAAATTGTTTCATATTGATTTTATATATATTTTAAAAGTGATGGTACTTATATGTACCGTCGGTCGACAAAGGGATAAAACATGCACTTTTTGTGTTTTTGTAGTCGAAATGTATAAAAATATTCATTTTGTTCGAAATATGCAAAAATATGCATTTTGTCCAAAATATGCAAAAATATGACAAATAAAAATACCACCATTTACCTCAGCTAGAGCTAATTCGTGGACATTACTTACAAAATAAGTAATCAGAAGTTGCAAAAAAAACATACCAATGCATATAAATCCTAGCCCTAGTCATACACCAAACCTTACACTCCGACCTAAAAATGAAAACAATCAAACAAACAAACTGCTGCAAATTATTATACTCGATACCACAACTCTTTAAAAAATCATCTAAATAACCTCGCAAAATACCTTTTTTACCTATTCCTGGGAACCCTCCCAAAAGATTAAAAAGGAAATGGTGCCATAACCTTCTTTCTAACTAATTCCCTACAAATGTAAATAACGCCCTTAGGAGTGTTGCCAGTGGGCGTCTTCTCCAACTCAAATCTTTAACGTCTTTTAACTGTTATATCATTTACGCTTATTGTACTTTATTAGATTATTAGATTATATTGTGTAGTTATTATATTATAATTATTGTGTAAATCATATAAAAAAAAAAACTTTGTTATTCATTAAACGATAGTTTCATTTTGAAGACACTTTTTTTGAACTTCATAACATAAGCCTATTATTTAAATTCAATTTGAAAAAAATCAAATCATCATAAGATTTAGGCATACATCTTGTATCATCTATGCTCTATGTTTAAAAGAATAATTAAATAAATAATGTAAATAATATATTATAAAATAACATACATTAAAAACAAAGGAGGGATATCAATTGAACTACCATTAGATGAATAACGAAGAAATATACAAATATACGGTGATCCACGACAATTTAATTAATATTAGCTACTTGTGCATTTATTTACTATTTCTTTAAATGTATTATAATGCCAATTAAGTTATTATGCATAGTTGTGACAGTGAATTATATTAATAGATTACTCAAATTTTACTCCTATTCCTATTTAAACCAAATAATGATATACTTCAATTTTGAAAATATTTTCAAAGAATTATGATTATAAGTATTAGTTATTATAAAATATAATATAAATATAACAAAAAATATAATATTATTATTATCCCTTTCAGCTCTAACCCTCACATTTGTGTAGGTAAATAACTATCAACTAATTGCCTGATAAATATTTATTTTGAGATCTATTTAAAGATTAACCATCACATTTGTGTGGGTTATTCATTATAGCCCCAAAAACCTGAGATATGTAAAGTGTTTCAATCTTTTTGATATTTTGTACATACATTTTATTATTTATATAAAGCTTCAAAAAATTGTTAAAAAAATTATTTGATTTTTATTCAGGTAGATATATTACCCACAAATTCGTGTGGGTCAAGTTTGAAATACTTCGGCCTACAACCTGCTGTCTCGGCAGATGCGGGCGTTGGACCAATCGAAGGCGTTAAGGTCGGTGGAGAATCGCAGTATGGCCACCCAAACGCTCGATCAGAAAGTAAAGGTGAAGAACGCTACGATGTCCACGGAGATCAACGATGGAACGGACGATAACGACAGGAATAAGAGGAAGATCAATGAACAGCCGCAACCACAACAACGGCAGCTGCAACAGCAGCAACAGCGACAACGGCAACCGAAGAAGCAGCAGCCACCGCAGCAGCAGCGACAGCGGCAACCGAAGAAGCAACAGCTACGGCAGCAGCAGCGACAGCAAAGGCGGTAGCAGCAGCGGCAGCCACAACAGCAGCAGCTGCAGAACATGGATCCGGTACAAGAACCAAGGATAGCAGAGAAGACGGAGACCTGGAGTGAGGTGGTCAGGAGAAAAAGGAAGACACCTTCCCCCCCACCAAAGGAACAGCCTCGAATCCCAGTAGGGAAGATCTCCCTCCTGAAGCGTAGGATCCCCAGGACGGCGGCGGTCAGAATTGACCGCCCTGAGGGTGGAGGCTCGCTCACTGAAATTATGAAACGGGTGTCCTCCTCCATCAGCTTGGTGTCCCTCGGCGTCAAAGTTTTGACAACGAGAAAACTAAAGCTAGAGGGATCTTACTGGATGTGGAGGAAGCAGAAAAGGCTGCTGCTCTCCTGGAAACAAAAATCCGGGAGACAGTTAGGGACACCGCCCGATTCCACAAGCCGAAAAGGAAGACGCCGGTGCTGCTGCTCGACGTCCCGGAATGGGCGGAGGCAGCGGACGTAGTCCGGGGCATGGCCGAAGCCGGTGGCATGGTGAAGGCGACAGGTCAGGGCGAACTCCCGGTATCCATCAAGAGAAATGGTGGAGACCGCGGAAACCGCATCGCGAGAGTGGACTTGTCCCTCCGCGATGCAATCGCCCTCGCCGAGGCCAAGGCGGTAGTGGTGTGCTGGACCAGATGCAGGGTGAAGCTCCTGGAGAAGGACGAGTCCACCTGCTTCCGGTGCCGGCAGAAAGGTCACCGCGCTGCAGCCTGCAAGAACGAGGCCAAGCCTCGCAAGTGCTTCGGCTGCGGGGGAAAGACCACCTCATTCGGGTCTGCAAGGCGCCGAACGCCCAAAGAAAGAAGAATGGCCAACAGGAGAAGACTGAGGCCAAGGAACAGCCTGAGAAAAGGCAGGAGGAAAGCCTCCGACTGGAGGAGCCTGTAGACGGGTGTTCGAGGAGCTCGTGACCGGAGCCGAGGTCACCAGAGCCAAAGTCGAGATGGAACTAAGGTACGTGCAAACGAACCTTAACCACTGCAGGGCAGCTCAGGACCTGCTGGGGGAGTTCGCGAGAGCGGAGGACATAGCGGTGGCGCTGGTCAGTGAACCGTACGGTGACGGTGGCGCAGGCTGGCACTTCGACTCCACGGGGAGAGCCACCGTATATATCCTCCGCAGCGGGCTCATACTCGGCGACGTAGAGACGGGCGACGGGTTCGTGCAGCTACCGTGGGGAACATGGTTCGTGTCTTTAACTGCTACACTTCCCTCGCCATGTACGTTGCCGTGTTCCAGCAGTTCCTGGGGCGTCTCGAAGCCTCTGTGAGGGAGCACCGCGGCGTGGGAGTCGACCTCTTCATCGGGGGAGACTTCAACGCACGGTCGGCGTCCTGGGGGGACCAGCTCACGGACGGCCGGGAAGACGATCTGTCCGAGTTCGCCGAATCATTGGGTTTGGTCATCATGAACTCGTGGAGGGAGCCGATATTCTTCGGGAGGGGGAGAAGGTCCTGCGTGGACGTTACCAAACGACACTGTCGCGTCCGCGCGCTCCGAATGCGTACGTCGGAAACGACTGTGGATCAGGCGACGTGAACGCGCCAACGACGGTGACGCGTTCGTGGCGATTGTCGAGCGAACCTACCGCAAGGCTCGAAAGGAGCTGAAGCACCGCATTGGCGAAGCGAAGGCGAAGTGCTAGGCAGAGTTGGTCAGGAGCGTCGACGAGGACCCGTGGGGGAAACCCTACAAAGTCGTCATGAAGAAGCTTCGTGGCCCCTCGGCGACGGCGAAGATGGATCCGCGTGCGGTCCGCAACATCGCCGCCGTCCTCTTCCCCTAAGGGAGACCAGCCGACCTCGTCGAGACACTATCGAGGGCGTTACGGAGTTCACTCTAGCAGATGTGACCACTGCGGTGAAGGTTCCGCGGCCGAAATAGGGCCCCGGGCTCGGATGGGATTCCCAGCAGAGTTAGGGGCGTTGTTCACCCGGTGGAGCTGGAACGGCTCATCAATGTGTTCATCCTCTGTCTGAGGGAGGGCACCTTCTCTGGTCAGTGGAAACTCGGCTGGCGCTCCTGTCGAAACCAGGAAAGCCGGTAGGGGTGCCGTCTTCGTACCGCCCGTTGTGTCTTCTCAACGACGTCGAGAAGATCTTCGAGTACCTGCTGGTGACTAGGATGAACGGACATATGTCGGCCACAGGAATCGAGCATTTCTGATAGGCAGTTCGGTTTTCGGGTTGGCAAAGCCACGGACAACGCGCTCAGGCTGTTACGGGAGAGACTCGTATCTGCCGTTAACCGGCGGCGCTATGCCGTAGCCGTGAGTCTGGACATTCGAAACACGTTCAACACTGTCGGGTGGGATGTGGTGCGGGAAGCGTTGGTACGTATGGATTTCCCGCCATACATCCAACGGATCCTGGGTTCGTATCTCAGGGATTGGGTGTTACACCTATGCGACGACCACGATGGCGTCCCCGTGATGGAGACCGTCACACGCGGAGTCCCCCAGGGCTCCGTGCTCGGGTCGCTCTTGTGGAACGTCGCATTCAACACCGTTTTCGGCCTTCCGCTACCCGATGACCGTGCAGCCATCGGGTACGCGGACGACACGCTTGTGGTGTCGGAGGAGAAAACGCTGTCTGAGGTGGAGGACCGCGCCAACTCGGCCCTTGAGGCAGTCGCCGACCATATTGTCGGCTTGGGGCTCCAGTTTGCCGTCGACAAGACGCAGGCCGTCGTCTTCAAGTCGCAGTATGGGAGGGCCGACCTGAGTCTGCGGATCCAGGGTAAGTCCGTCCGGCTGTGACCTTCCTTCAAATATCTGGGGATATTACTAGAGGGAAAAGGGGGAACATGGTTCGGTGCGCACTATCGCACCGCGGCCGACAAGGCCAGGAGAGTTATGTCGGCACTGTCGGGGTTGGTGCCTAACAACCGCGGGAGGACAGAAGGTGATCACTGACGAGCGTCGTACATTCAATACTATTTATTGTACGGCGCTCCGACGTGACCTCGCTCACAACCCGCGGGGCGTCGAGGTTCTGGCAGCGGCCCAACGCAGGGCCGCCATTGACGTGGCTAGTGCGTATCGCACTGTCTCCCGCGACGCCGTCACAGTCGTCGCCTGCACTATGCCCATCGACCTGATGGCCTTCGAGCGAGCAGCATCGTTCGAGGCCAGAAGGGCGGTGGCGCCGGCAGGGGATGACGAAGGGAAACCCCTTCCGCCGGACCAACCGCTTCGGGGGAGAACCTTAGGCCTGATGCTGTGGGCCCGGAGGATACGCCAAGCACCTCCACCAGCGGACAGTGGACGCTGGTGAACGCGGACGCTCATACCCCTGGATCTACTTCAACAGTGAGCAACCAGATCGCACTTTTGAATTGTCCTTTTACCTCACCCAGCTGATGACTGGGCACAGTTGTTTCAACTGGTACCTCCAGAGAATCAATCGTTCCCCGTCTACTGGATGTTCCCATTGCGGACTACTCGACAGCTACGGTGAGGCGGTCGACGACGCTCACACCCTCGTTGATTGCGCAGCCTTCAACGAGGACCGTGAGCGTCTCGTCCGTACGATAGGACCCTTCGACCTGGGTGGTCTGGTTCCTCGGATGTTGGCCAGTCCGGCCAACTAGGAGGTGGTGGCCCTCTTCGCGAGGGCTATGACCGCTAAAGATGAGGCCGAACGAAGCAGACAGTTCCGGCAGGGTGTTGTTCCATCGAGATGAAGGCGAATGTGAAGGCAGCTGCGACCGCGTTTTCCCCGTCGCCGGGCTTCGGCTCCAAACGTCGGCCGCCTCGCAGCTATGAGGCCTGGCACCATAAGTGCCTGCAACTATTTGTTGTGCAAATTTTATTGCATTATTGTTTCAATAACTTTGTAATAATATTGTGAAAGGTCAGCAGAGGGGATTGTCTCTCTGACGCCTTACAATGTTTGTTGTGATGTTTATTCAATAAACGATGGCGGGCTCGGCATCCGAAGTATTGCTTCACGGCGCTTCTGGATGCCCATCGTATTGCCGATTGAAAAAGAAAAAAAAAGGTTTGAAATACTCATATTCCATGAAACACAAATATATTGTTTAATCTTTAATTTAAAAAAAAAAAAAAACAAAATTATCATTTATAATACTTTTATACAAATTTTAAGTTAACTATTATACATTAGAAACAAATTATTACTATAGGTACCTTCTTTATATTTTTTAAAAAAATCTTGTTTTTATGTTTTATGAAAAATTGTAAAACAATTTTTTTTAGCAGTTAGACATAAATAAATATCACACTTGTTGCATTTGATTCTTGATCGGCTTTTACATCCCTTCATCCTACAGCATTTTGGATTTGGTATGTTACATACTTCTGGCCAATGCTCGAATGCATCCTTCACTTTGGTTGTTGGTGGTACTGGGGCCCTATATTTTTGAGGTCTCTGTGTTGTCTTCTGATTTTCCTCGGTGTCAGACGAATTTGATTCTTCAGATGATAATGCTCGTTTATTTGGCGATTTAGTTAACCATTCTCTAGCAACAGTGATTTTAAAATGCATAAGGTCCATAATTTCATTTTTACGTTTTAGTAACTTTTGCGCGTCTTCTCTATATTCTATCCAGGTGTTTACAATGCTTAAGTAAATGAAATATAGTGCAACTTTTAATGTCCATTTTCTTGATTTGATCCACGTACGGTAACATTCCATTTATTGGTCACACATATCTACGCCACCCATGTACTGGTTATATGACTTAACGACATCTGGATAGGGTACTGCAATTTCCTTATTTTCCGTTTTACTCCATCTCTTTACTACACTATGAGGTTTTGCTCCTGTAGCATTAGAAATTAAAGTCACACATTTACTATCCTTCCACTTAGTCGCAGATATTTGATTGTCACACCTTGTGAACTCCTCCCAAACACCTCTTTGGAATTTTTTGTCTTGACTAAAATGCACGTTCCTTAATCTATTTGACATTATTGTGCCTGTAGCCATTAGTCCCTCACTAAACAACCGATCCAATAATGATACTGTTGTAAAGTACCGGTCGAAAAATAGAACTGATCCTTGCGGAATACTCTGAGACAAATGAAGTACGACTGCCTGTCCTAGCCCCAACGATTTGTCTCGGAATGGCGTATCAACACCTTGATAAATTTCGAAATCAATTACTTTTCCTTTTGACGTAGTAATTACGAAATATTTTAAGCCAGTGGGTCGTGGTTTGTTTTTAACATATTATCTGCTTGGACATCGACCAGTAAACGGAATCATTTGCTCATCCACCGAGTAACAGTCAACTAAACGGGGAATATTTCTACACGCATTACGAACTTGGTCAATTATTGGTTGATCTTTCCAAAATCGGTTATTATTACCAGCCGGATGAATATTAATATCGACATAGTGCAAACAAAAACGCAATTTTAAAAATCTGTCCCTCGTAATAGCTTGTGAAATAAGACCAAAACCCATGTCTCTACTATCCCAATACATTTTTAACCGAGAATACTTAAACACACTCGTCATATCATAGATACCGTACACAATTTGTATTTCATTTGCAGTAGTTTTCAGTTCTTTTCCCGTTTTCCTCATTACATACATATTTGTATACAATGCTGCATCTTCAAAATGTTTATAAGGAAGATATGTTTTGACATAATCAAATGGAGTTCTGGTGTTAATCGGTAAATAAGGCCCAAAATTATTACCTGGTAACGGTTTTCCAATAAATGATTTTTGAGACCAACCAGTATTCAGAATAGTCGCATTTGGTAATGGATTCTGGTCTATTTGTTGTTGTAAGAGCGATGATGGTAAAAGCGTTTAATTTTTACCTGAAGTAGAAACAACAGATACATTTTCGGTTACAATGTCTTCTTCGCCCGAATCCGAAAAATCAGATGCACCAATAATTTGAACATTCTGGGGATGCCAAGTACGGTCAGCATCTGAGTCGTCACTTCCAAAATCTAAATTCGAATCGTCACTTAATGTGGCCAAAAATTCAATAGCTTTCGCGTTCAACTTTGCGCGACGCATTCTTGAATAATTATAACTCAAATAAAAATAGAAACCTTAGGTGAAATAACGTATGATAATCAAAATGTATGACACAAAATCCGAACACGCACAAATGTGTGGGTAAATTAAAAACAATATAACCGCACACAATTCGGACGATAACTGATTAAAATATGTGACTAATCAAAGCATTATAACATTTTAAGAATATCATGTATAATACGTAGAATAATATAATAAACCCAGTGACTAATTATTGTCTATAAATGTACTATATTGAATGCATATCCGAATAAAGAAAAAAAACCCATGATATTATTAATATAAATTAATAAAAATAATTTTAATCCCAACACAATAACACGCACAATCGGGTGGGCTATAGTATTAAAAAGCTAATAAATATCTTCGGGCTGAAAGGGTTATGATAGATTTAATATATATTAATTAGTTTTAAAATTGTATGGCTACTTTTTCTCAAGGTGAGGTTCCCAACAGGTACCAAATATGTCTTAATAACATGTTTGTAGAAAGTACTAATATTTTTCTGCCGTGTGGACATAGATGGTGTTGTCAAATACAATAATATAAAGTTAATTGGACAAAAGGTTGTTCCATTTGTCAAAATCAATTATCAACCAACACAACCAATTCATTTAATGATTCCTAGAATAGGAGAAAGTGAATCTTATTAGGAGTTAGAAAGTTTAATAATTTTTGTATAATGTGCCTATACATTTTTTACTGTAGGTACCTGGATAAAATATACATTGCTGTTGGACCCCACAGTACCTAGTTGTATAGGATGTATGCGTGTTCCTCAGTAAGTACCGGATATAGCACAATACATCGTATTAAATTATGACTATGGTTGGTATTGTTCAAATGGGTAAAGTCGAATTGCACTTGGATTGAAAAAAGGTAATGGTCGAACTGCACTCAGGTAAAAAACAGGTAGTGGTTGAACTGCACTCGAACTCAAAATAGGTATTTCAACAAAAATATAATTTATTTGAAGGGGTTAAATGTGTAGAAATCACTCGTTTTCCTTCCCATTTACAGGCTTAAGACTGACAATGGTTTTAATAATTGGCGTGTTTAAAAATGATTTTTTTATATATACCATTATATAAATATATAAAACTTTTAAAATTTTAAAGATTTTTTTTTTAATCGTCAAATATTATTCACTACCTATTTAATTTTTTTTAAACTCATTTCATAATTTTCTTTTATCATTTTTTGTAGTAATAATAAACTGCATTCAAAAACTTTAACCTGGTAATATACTTTTGAACATATAAGTTAATGTATTATTTTTCAATATAATTTTTTTTTCTGGTACCGTGTAGTTGAAAGTCTAGTGTCAGGATTCTGCATTAAAATATATGTATCTATTTGTAATTGTGTTAGAACATCAACTAATACAAATATATTTGGATGTGGTAATAAAAATGATTTGATAAACATTGTGTGGAAGGACACGCATGCATTTGTAGTTCTTTGACTAGAAATCGTATTCAAAGCTCAAATATGAGGCGGAAAAAGTCCATCGTTAGAAATATAATTACCGTATTTTGAGGATACTTTGCACCATACATGGTAACATTGCACCAAAAAAAAAAAAGTAATTTAACAAAATATCTCGTTAACAATTAATAGAAAAATATAAATGTAATCATTTTGTTCCTGATACTGTTAAATGTCTTTTGAAATGGTTCTAACTTCAGTATGTCGAATTCCCTCCAAAACGTGTGCTCTTGATAACAGCTTATCACAAATACACAAAAACAACGCTCGGGAAAATTGTGCGTGTTCGTCAACTCAAATTTTAATTTCACAGGTAATTTTTTTTTATTCTATCAGAAATATTATAAGCATTAAGAATATGTATGATATTAAGTTCAATTCAACTTTTTTTCATAGCTATAAAAACGTATGTAAAAAAAAAATCAAAATTGTCTAATTTCTGCTCAACTTTGCACCACAATACGATTGGTGCAAAGTAACACAATTATAATGTATTATACAGAACAATAATAGATATTTATTTTTTAGGATGCCCAAGGTACACAAAAGAGCAGTTGGCTCACGACAATATCATGATTATACAGAGGAGACACTAAACAAATGTCTCAGTGATATTAGAATAAGGTAATGACACAAAGAAATGCAGCAAAAGCATATAATGTTCCTCGTCGCACAATAAATTATAAATTGAAAGAAAAACATACTAAATCATTTGGCCGACCAAATGCTTTTAGTGAAGTAGAGGAAAAAAGTTTTGTAAACCACATTATAAAAATGAGTTAGTTTGGGTTTCCAGTGAACAAAACAGATTTATGACATACACTAAAATCTTACCTTGATAGAATAGGAAGAAAAATTAAAGTGTTCAAAAACAATTTACCTGGGCTATTATGGGTTTCACTTTTTTTAAAAAGAAATCTGACTTTAAGTGTACGTCTAGCTACAAATATAAAGAGGTCTAGAGCTGCTATAAATAAAGAAATGTTAGAAGACTATATAAACAATTTAAAGAAAGTTGTTGCTAATGTACCTCCACATAATATTTATAACTATGACGAGACTAACCTTACTGATAATCCTGGACAGAAAAAAATACTAACAAAAAGAGGAAGTAAATAT
>JACXSJ010004658.1:0-11780 GCA_014851325.1 Pentalonia nigronervosa | reverse complement strand
GTCGCTAAACTGAACTCGAAGCAAAAATATCAATGTTTCGTTAAAAATAGATAAACAAGAGTCACGAATCAAAATATTTCTGTCTCTATATCTATTTTTGCCTCTGAAGTATAGCTTTACTATAAATTGTTTTTATACAGCTATAATTTTGTTACATTTATTTGGTATACATATAAACTATAAAGTACAAGAATAATTTGATATAAAAATAAAAGCGATCTATGTGTATTATATAATATGGTATATAAAAAAATGGAAATAAAATCAAATTAATTTTTTTTAATCACCAAATAAGTAATAACACAATATTTTGGTGCCCTTCAAAATTTGCCGCCCAGGGCTACAGCCCTGGTTAGCCCTAGTATAAATACGTCCCTGTTTGCGGTTGTATCTATTAGTGATAATCAATATTACGAACTCTGTAATAAAAATGGCACTCTTCATCAACTTTATTCCAAAAATCAATTTACTGTAGGTTCTGAACCATTAATAGATATTTTAGAAGTTTTAGCCACAAAAAAATCTTTGCGTGAAATAGCTAATGTACAATCTTTTTCCGCTGGTCAAGGTTTTAAGAAGTGTTTATGTAGAACTAAATGCTTAACAAATAAATGTAAATGCAAATCCGGGGGAATACTTTGTAATTCTAAATGTCATCCAAACTCAAATTGTTCAAATAATATAATCTATAGTTTAATAGTAATAATATTAAATAATTTTTTTTTGAATTAGTATAATTTGATTTTTGCTACTAGAAAGACTCTATATAATCTGTACCATTTTAAGTATTTGATGTGTTGATCATGTTGTACTGACGTTATAAGTTTACGATTGTAGTTATACGAATACTTTATCCACAGTACACCGGATAATGTATAAATTGATTGGATACTACATATTTAAGGTGGATAATGTATACATTACACTGTTCATATGGATGAGGTTCACATTACCCGGGTAATATGTACACTGACCGTTTTTGTACTTTACCGTAATATATACAAAGAAATAATGCCCAGTGTGCCTTTGTTGCCAGAACCAGTACTAACCAAATGGGAGACATGGATTGAAGCAGCTAATTTTTGTGCAGACCATTTTGATGATCAGAAGTACATAGAAGTTTATACTTTTAACTTTAATAGTTTTTATTTTTTACACGTTTATAAATACAATATGCACGAGATAAAATATAAAAAAGAAAAATAAACAGCATAATATAATATAAAATATTTCAAATGATTGATAGGTACGTCAAAATATAATAATTATATATCAAAAAAGAATTAATTAATGTACAGTAAATTATTTGCAAATAATCAAAATATTTGGAAACATAATATTTTATTTCGAGGATTTATTTTTTAGGTGCGGGGTTTCTTTTGTCCTGGATTCTTCGTCGACAGTTTTTTCCGGGGATTCTTTTCCCGTTTACCAAATTAGAAAAATTATCTATACCTATAGTTTACAGAGTTAATAGTGAATTTTAACTGGCATTACAGCCTGCAGGCTACAGTACGGAATCTTATTGTGGAAAATACGACTGTGTTATACTACCTATATAATAATGAAAATAATAATAATATGATACATGATTTATTGTTGGTTTTCGGTTGTGTACTATGTACAGGTAATAATATAGACACATAAATACGTTTTTTTATAAACAGTATCCTAGGAGTCTCAAGACATTCGTCCCGGATAAGAAATGTCTATATATAAAAAAGTGTGGGCGTGTTTGTACAATTAGGATAATGTTTCCATTACCTATCTGCTATTTTGTACATACGCATAACTTGGAATAAAGGTTGTAAGTAAATATTAGTATCGTTAAATTATTGTATGCCATATTGTAGCCAATATCACTACAATCGTTTAGAATTAAGATAAATTACATTTTTTTTACTGCCTACTTACCTACATATGATCGTACTGTATCTTTATATTATTTACTGTTTATACTGTTTGATATTGGCTTCAAAGTACAAACAATATTAGGTACTCAAATACCACCGGGCACCGGATTCCAATCAATAAAATAATATCGTTTTTATGAATGCAATTCTTTTTATAAAAATATAATACGTTATCGTATTATACAAACACGCACACACTTTTTTTATATATAGAAATTTCTTATTCGGGACGAATGTCTTGCGACTCCTAGGCCACTGTTTATAATCTGTATTTATTATCGTCGTTACCGCGGTAACATTTTCATAAAAAACGATAACCACCGACGAACTCGACCTGGTCGTTGGGTTTCGTTGACGCGGAAATCACGCTCGCTGTGGTGCAATTGACCGGAGCCATCCGGAATAGATGATGAATACGGTTTGCGCGAGAGGAAATGTAGTGAAATGATCTGCGTAATCCATCTACGGACATGCGTGGGCGAGGGTGGTCATGGGTCAATTTTGTTTTATATTACAAACGCATTATGTGTAATGTGTAGGTACCGATCGACGGTGACGCCCTGCAGTTTGTAAATACCAAATCCGCATTTGTCGTCGTCGGACCCAACTATACTTTTCTTTACATTCGTATAATATATGACTGAAGAGACAATTATTGTTATTCTCACGTAGTCACGTTCTCATTGCAATTCGACATTATCCCTATTATATTTATTGTATACATTTATGGTTTGTAATTTGAGTGCGTTGTGTATTTTGTGCTGAATTGAAAATTATTATCGATGCTGTAGGTCCGTATGTATTGTGAAAAAGATACAATAATGCTATTGTCAACTCGAGAAATATCCATTCCAAGAAAATTTGGGTTCAAGTTTTTTTTATATCCAAATTGTTTCCTTTAAACCACGTTTAAAATATCGACGCTGATACGAAAAATATATTATATTATTGCGATTTGAAGTACAATATTATATAGTTTCTATGCGATTTGTGTTTTATATGGGTTTTTTATTAGATATTATTTGTTTCTACACCCAGGAATGGGCAAAATACTCAAAACTCAGTATCCTAGATATTAAATACATCACAATTATTAGAAATACAAATCGTAATTAAAAGGAACCACGTATAAAATGATACCTATGCAATACATGTTCAATGCATTTTTAAGTCTAAAATCGTATTTATTCGAATTCTGATTTTTGAAATTTTTTAAACATGCCTATTGCCTACTTCTAAAGCATTGGACGCAATAAGATTCAATAATGTAATATTATTATATATATTTATAACTTAAACTTACCTACTGTATTTACTAAATTGATTTGAAAAGTGTATTATCTTTTACGCTGCATCATAAAAATTCCAATTGCTGTAGCCTACGGCACTGACTAGGTACAACACGTTTACACATAAATACCTCTCAAAAACACCCAACTTTGAGGAGCTCTATCTCATTAACAGATAAATGAAAAATGAGTTATTAGTTAATAATAATTACAAATAATACAATAATACAAATATTCTATGATCCTTATGGACCAACAACTAAAAATGTATAATAATAAATAAATAATAAATAAAACTCACGATTTATAGAACGCTGACTGGCCAGCTGGTTCTATCCTAAATAATAAAAATATAAAACAAATTCACCGTTGCGATTAGTACACATAACACACAATGTAATAGTGAATTAAAATATAAATAAATAGTATAGTGGCGATTCTCTCACTTTAAACAATAAAACAATAAGAAAACTCCCCGGCGATTAGTGGCCGCCAATAAAATAATATGACACCTAATTAAACACTTAATAATAATATTAATATTTTACTTAATAAATACAAATAATACATATCTGATCGGCGATTTGCGCCTTATAACGGTTTAATAGCACGTGATGATTTACGTTGACAACAATTAATAAATAACAATATAATAATTAAGTGGCTGTTTGCGTCATGAATGAATATAATATTATTATATGAAATAGCAATATAATAAAAGGTGGCGATTTGCACATTAGGGCATGCAATAAATATAGGCGATTCACGGTCGCACAATACAACTAAAAAGTATATAATAACTATAAAATATATGACGATTCGCGTCCACACGATATAACTAAAAACGGCGATTTGCGCACGCCAGAAAATTATTATTACAGTTTCGTGTTAACACTACAAAATGGATTTGGACATTGAATATATTAGGGCGGCCGTGTTAAATCGCGACTATCGTCAAGTCGACGACGACCGATAACGCGCCTTGCGTAATATGCCATATTATATTACTCCCATAGTCACAACGACACAATACTAAACCAAAACAATACAAATATAACTGATATGTTGTGTGCGTGAGAGTCGTTCGACGGCGGGATATATATACTGCGTTTTTATTTCGATTATAATGTCTTGGTGGCGACAATAATAACGCAGTGTTCTGTTGACTTCTCGTATATTAAATTTCAGGCTACAGCTAAAAAAAACATTATTATCTAATACAATAAATGCAATATTTTTATGTTCTAAACAATCATGTGGCTATATTATATTATAAATCTCATCCTATGCTATGGCATATTTTGTGATTGCGCATGTGCCTACTAACATTTTTTGAAATTAATTCAGCAAACTGTGGTATAAATTTTCCAAAAAAATTGCACAAATCTTAGAAACTTTGTGTTTGTTTTATTGTTTTAGGTGTTGGAAAATATTTTTTATTGCAATCAGACCTTCGGGGCTTGGTTTAACTCTATTCTGATTTACTATTTGCCCGAGCACCTTAAGATTAAAATATCCGAATTTACACTTTGTAGCTTTTAATTTAAATCTAGATTCTCTTATTCGCTGTAATAATTTTTTTAATATATTAATAGGTCATAAAAATGTGTTTTTGCATAATTTATAATATCATTAACATAGTTATAATAGTTCCTACATATAATAATGCGGCGAGAGATTTTATTACTGCTTTTGAAAATTGCCGTTGTGAATTTTTATAACCAAATGGAAACCTTGTCCATTTACACAGCTCGAATGGTGTTATAAATGCTAGTTTATACCTGTATGTCGTTTCTAATAAAATATTTAAAAATCCTTGTTGCATGTTTATTATATTAAAAAACTTAGATTTTTCTAGACAATCGAAAATAGATTGCATATGAGTTATTGTAAAATTTTGTTGTGGTACCTGTTTATTAAGTCGTCTATAATTTATCACTAATCGCTTTGAACCATCTACTTTTTTCACTAAGAATGTCGGATTGGCATATGAGGAAATAGAAGGAGTAATTAGACCAACTTTTAATAATTTATTAACTTGTCTTTATGTTCGTGTTCTGTCAGTGTTAATCTATTCTATGACAAATTAACAAATTCTGTTATTATTGGTGTAGGTACTTCTCCCACATTTTCGTCCGAAGTCCATAGAATGTTTGATAAAGCAATCTGTATATGTATTAAAAATTACTTTTAATTGTGTCTGTTGTATCTGAGTTAGTTTCGTTATATCGAATTTTAATTCATCTGAGTTTTGTTTGTCAATACACGATGCATTATTAAAACTTGACGTTTCATTATCATTTTTCAGATTATTTAGATTTTACTATTTATTTAATGAAATTTTGTTTTTTTATGCCTATCTAGTAATTGTCCTATGCTTTCATTCATTAGTCTGTTACGGTATTCTTTAACATAGGTTCCGCATACTTCGCAAAACGTTATATCTCCCCTCTTGGTCCAGGTAGGATGATTTGAATATTTGTGAGATTTAAATGCTGATTTAGATGTTGACAAATGTTTACAATCTTGGCAATATTGAGTATACCACATAATCTGTGTTTTGATTGCATCACCATTTTTTATTTTTACGGGATTGTTTATGTTATAGTTATTCAATGATTTTATTTTATTATGAATGGACAAATTTAAGCGATCGTGGTATTTATTTAAGTATTGGTTTATGTGTTTTGTAA
Organism: Pentalonia nigronervosa; assembly: GCA_014851325.1. Taxonomy (NCBI): domain Eukaryota; kingdom Metazoa; phylum Arthropoda; class Insecta; order Hemiptera; family Aphididae; genus Pentalonia; species Pentalonia nigronervosa. The sequence continues at coordinate 5,885 of JACXSJ010004658.1, read as the reverse complement.
TACTATTTATATCAGGTATAATTGTGTATATGCATGTGTTATGTAAGGTCAGGGGTGATGATTTTCGATTTATTATTGCTGGAGTCAAGTGGTTATTTTCATGAATTACTCCTATCGTTGGTCTATTTTCTTTCCAGTATATTATAGCGGTATTTAATACGTTATTATCCATGTTTACATGTTTAAAATTATTGTTAAATTTTTATTAAATTTGTTTGCTAAATATGCTAAGTCATCCTCTATCATATAATATCCTGATTTTATGTTTGGTATATTAATTTTCCTTAGTATTTCTATTGTGAATAGCTCTAACCCTTCTTCTTTCCTGCAAACACGTAGTGCACACATGTAGTAACTACAGAGAATATTTTCTCTCGTCTTATTAGCACTAGTAGATTAAATTGGTTCCTCAGAGTTTTAACTTATTAAAAGCTGATAGAGAAGAACTAATAGAATTCCTCAATAATTTAACGTTAGAACAAGTACCAATTTTATTTAATGTTGGTAATTCAATTCAATTAGATAATTTTGTAAGTAAAATAAATAATTTATGACACAAAATTAAAGTTTTTTTATAATAAATATATTTTTTCGAATACCTACCCACGTCTCTTATCATACGACGATGTGTACTGTATTATATTTTATTATTATAATATTGTGTGTTAATCGTATTGCAACTATGAAAAACGAAAATTGTTCTGAGAACTGTTCTTATCTGTCGAAAACGTTTACAATATAATATGAAGGCAGCAGGTAAGCGATCGCCAATATGAAAGCGATATAACCTAATCTAACCTATAGATAAATGTATTGTCATTTTATTGTGACGTAATTTAATAATTTCATTTTTTTTTTTTAAATAAACAAATTTTTATTAGAACAGTAAATTAGATTTTGATAGTTTTTATTAATATATATGTACTTATATTGTTTTTATATAAATAATTTATTCGATTTTTTTTTATAATATTAGGTTTTATATACTGGATTATTTACCCTGGATTTTTTTGGTCTAAAACCTTTTATAAGTTTGATGAAAATAGCGGTAATAGATCTAACTGAAAATACTTTTAATTTATAACTACCGAAAATCAACTACACAATCGGATCTTTCATTATTGTTTTTTTTAATTCATTAACATATTATAATATATAGGAATCGTAAGTCAGATATGTATCTGCCACTTCGTATACCTTCGTATAGTCGACGTATATATTATTCGTATAGACACATATATTCTGTATAATATATTATTATTATTGCTACGTACCTGGCGAAACATAACTTTTATGAACATTAATAAATCAACAACGACCTCGAGGGTAAGGGGAAACGATGTCCGTTAAAAGTTTAAAGTTTTAACTTAAAACACAAATCACCTTATAAATAATTACTGAACCATAGGCGCGTTGACCGACCATAAAAATATTCAGAAAAGTAACATAAGAAGTTCTGAGAATTGAATCACAGGAATCATGAACCGACAAGTAATAAATTTAATAAATAATGAAACAAGCTCAGGATTACGTGAGGTATGACCATCCGATAACAAGCCGACAATACTGGGATTATGAAGATAATAAAAAGCGGCCTCGAACGACCCGTGATTCCGATCAATTATCTAATTAATTAGGACGTGTGAATTAAATAATATAATATATTATATTATACTATATTAATAAAAATATGAAATGCTGGGAATTGTGATAATGTATGAACTAGTCACATCCGGTAAGTTATCGCCACTCGACGACAAAGCGTGGTCAGATGGCATTTCCTGGAACGAGCACAATCATATACAGAGCGAATGAGGTCAATGCTATCTTGCTAGGATGACGTAAGTACCGATAGGAGTAGCCAATATATAAGAGAGCCCGAATCGGCATCAATTCAGACGTGATATTCCCGGGCTACAGCAAGCACCTTCACGCCAGTCTATTTACTGAAATTTCAAGAAACAAACTCATTGCAATATTAAACAGTTTTACAAATTATTTAAACACCACGAATTCAAAGCTCCTTACATCCATCTCGAGGACCGTCCTCTGTTTGGGTCCACATTATTATTATCACTTAAGCATGTGTGCAAAGTATTTTGAACGTGCCGTCCGCGATGTAATTTCTTCGAGATTTATGATATTCGTGTAACACTGGGTACTCCCCCCCACACAAGAAAGATTATTAACAACATAATATACAATACGCTTCGCTCGCCGACCGTCGTATACAAAACCGATGGCATCGCACACTGCATGTAATAGTGGAGGTGTGTCGGGCCCATTTTCCGAGAAAATAACATTATACCTCCTCTCACTAACCTCGGAATGCGACTCGGCGGACTCCCCCTTGACCACCCGAGTGTGTAGAGAAAAAGCAAGAGAGAGAGTGAGTGAGCGACTGAGACAGATTGAGTGAGAGCGTGAGAAAGAATCTTAATATTGTTTACCTTTGACATTGGTATCAATGTACAAACAGTTGTTCAAATACCACCGGATTCGAAACAATAAAATTAAAAAAAGAAAAAAAAGATGGTGATGATCTATCAGCCTAAATAACTAAGTGTATTTTAAGATATTATTGCTATTAAAATAATTAATTTAACTATTAATAATGCAGTAGGTTGAATTATTTTTTGGAGAAGACATTGTATTTGAAAATATCATTGAGTGTATAAAATATAAGAATATATTTTAAAGCACTTTTAAAGTGCTTTCAAGCACTCGCAAAAAATATTTTTGAATTACAACGAAATAACTAACATTGCTATTCTTCATTTAAATATTTAATTTTGTCCAAATTTGAACTTCAAATGTCTTTAAAAATCAACTATATAAATATATATATATATATTGGTTTTTTGGATACACTATTAAATATTTAAGAGAAACCTTGCTTTAAATTTTTAATCTTTAGCTAATAAAATTAATCATTTTATAAGGTAAATGCTGTTTAATAGAATATGTTTAAGTACTGGTTTTAGTTTTGAAAAAAAAACGATAGGTTACATGGCATTTTCACAAATTGTTTATTTTATCATATTTTCAAAATACGCTGTCTTGTATTAAGCAATTTATAAACATTTTTAATTTTCCGTTTGTTTAATCTAAGTTTTCTTTCTATAGATAATGATAATATTTTATTATATTAAGGTCAAAAAGCTTGAAACTGTATTACAATGTGCCACATATAATCATACTACCTACTAAATACAGTTTTTTTTTTTTTAATATAAATTTAAATAGGTATGAATGAAATTAAATATATAAACAAAAAAAAATTTTAATTATTTTGTTGTTATTTAAAAATATTATTCGTGGGTATTCATAATTTTATAAGTTTATCAAAAGCAACGTACAATTAATGCAACCTACTGTTTTACTAATAGTTAACCAAATTTCTCTAATATCAATAAAATATACTTAATAATTTGGTTAACAGACTGTCTTCACTTAGAACTATTTTTTAGATTCAATGGTTATAATATTAATGAATTAAAATTGTTGATTATGTCAATCTTTTTTTTTTAACATTGCCAATTTTTTATATAAGATTTTTTCATACGATTTTATATATTTTTTTATATATATAGACATATATGCATATATGTTTAAACAAACTTTAAGTTAAATGATAATTTTTGTATGTGTTCATTAAAAAAAAATCAAATAGTATCTGCGTAGGTATCTATTAGGTAATAATAAATTATAAAAATAAATATTTCATTGAATTTTTTTCGCAGGTCCTTTTTAACTAACTAAACAAACCTAAAAAAAGCTGACGAATTTTAAAATAATTTAATATCCGTGATAACTGATAACAATTAAATTTTAAAATTTAAAACAATTTATTAATTATTATTTAAATTTTAAAATAATAATCATTTTTGTCTCGACTATTCAAAAGAAAGTTAATGCCATTGCAAGATAGTTAGCAATTAAAAGCAAAATACTTACTGTACTTTTATATGTTTTTTTGATAAAATAAAAAACGCTGGTTGATATTAATTTTTTAGTATACACGCTGTAATGAGTTATTATTGTATGGCATACAATTTAAAATGCTTTTTTTACATATTTTATAATGTCATCTAGTGAAAATTCCTTATAATATTCACTGCCTTCTAGAATATCTCGAATACTCTATTGGTATATCCTGGCCTGTGTGAGTGTGTGTGTCTTTTTCCGTCCGTAACTAAAGCGCTTACAGGCGCCTGTTATAATATATATGTTAGGTATTGCATGGAGGACAACGAGGACTGAGTCGAATAAACAGACAAAAGAATGTTCCATCACCAATTTTTTTGTTCGACAATCGTTTTGAGGAATACGTCCCATGCTGAGCGTTTTAGAAATGTTGTGCGTGCCGGAAAAAGAAAGAAATATTTAATATAATATCGCAATGTATCTTCGTTGCGTCCCACGATCGAAAAACCATTTTAATTCTATAAAATGTCAACGCATAAAACTGAAAATATGTGACCAAAATAATGCAATCGATAGTGTAGGTATACCACTGCTAACATTATTATTGTGTGTTTTATATTATTGTCATACTCGACCATATTTAACAATAGTGTAAAATGACAAAAATATCACTCCAGCGTATAATATATAATATATTGTATATAAAACTACGCACTGTTTAGCGAATTCATAAAAATACTAATTTATTTAAACCGACTTAGCGCTTTAACCCTCGGAAGAAATATTTAGGAATTATATATAATGAACGTGCCCGCAAAAGTATATTACCTATATTTTATTGGTAAGTGATTTCGGTATACCTACATACCGGAGAAGACCGGACAAAAATGTACAGGAATTTTCTATATACAGCGGTATAGATTCCTATATATTAGTGGTTCGATTTCAAGCATAGCTTGCATATGAAAAGTAGGTTGTTATTATTATTATTATATATAGATGTACTTAATTGACTTTGAGAAATTAAAATAAATCAAATTGTTGTACCTACTTCAAATCATTATTATTTGAAGATTTTTAAATCAATGTATACCTATTATCCAAAAATTCCGGGAAAATGTCGAATTTATTTTTTTCTAGTAAAAAAGTCTAACCATAAAATTACTAAACGGAAAAAAGTCCGATTTGATTTGTTGTTATAAAACTTACAGTAATAGAAGGTAAGGTAGATAGCGAATTACCTAATCTGTAGGTATTATAAAATATGAAATATATAATAAATATTATCAGTATATATTTTAATTAGTATGCTAAGCGACACAATTGTCGCGTTATAGTGAAATATTTTAGTCACCAGTGAGTAATATTTTTTAATAACTGAGCGACATTATTTTGTTTTTATATATTAGCGTGCTTAATGCTAATTTAACTATAATGTATCATAATAGGAGGAATAGAACGTAATAATATTATTGATGCGACAAATGCAACTCGAACAATATTTTTGTTATACTACTGTTACATGCTTGATATTTGTATCGATATTTTCAATTTTGGCCAGAAGGTAGGTTTATCGGTGCCCATAAATATATTATGTTACTATTATAATACTGTATATTATTGTTGTTGGGAGTGCTGGTGGTGGGAATGACCGGTACCACCATTTCTGCCAATGAGGTGGCCTATAAGAAAGCCTGTTAGTAGGAGAGGGGAGAAGGTCTCTCACGACCATTGTACGATCCCCGTACAGATTTCTACTAGTTCTCCAGTTTACTCGTAAACGTTTCCAGCACGTTTCTCTTGAACAACCAAATATTTTAATTTTGTGTCAACCGTTTGTTCGACTTCTCATTTGTCTTTTATTTACAAAAGTCAGAAACATAATGAAGTTAAATGTAGCATTAATGATGGTGATTGTCGGTATGATTCTTATTCACAGTGAGGCAGCTAGCATTTCC
>JACXSJ010004657.1:0-11777 GCA_014851325.1 Pentalonia nigronervosa | reverse complement strand
TGAATGCTTTTTTGGGAATAAACCTCAAACATTCTACAAACTGAGTACTTTGAATAGCGGACAAAATTTTAGATACCAATAGTATGTCCGGTATTTAGAGGTTTCCCTATATATATTTATAGGTATTATAATACCCATACTATCAATAATATAAGTTAAACTTAAACTTAAAATAAACTTCCAGGAGAAGTATTAACTGAGAGCATTCAGATGTTAAAAAAAGTAATTGAACAACTTCTTACAGAAGTTACTAAGAAGAGTCATAACATGCACCCATGTGAAGTTATGTTTGCTCACATCAAATTCCTATTGAAGTTAATATGCGATGACCTATTGAAGGTAAATTATAACCTCGCAGTTGTAACTTCGCGCAATCAGGCGTTAGCATTCCTATGGACATCTGAGAAACGTAACTAGAACTTTTTTGTAACATCGCAGTTCAAAATGTGATTTCTTGGTGATATACCTGCAATGATATTTTGCACAGTGGGTTCTTTCTCTGGCACTTAGTACTCTCTAAGAGTTTTGGCCGCCATCACAATATCTCTCCATTTTTCACGGTCCTGAACTACTTCCCTCCACTCCTGTACTCCCAATCTTTCAAGGTCTTCTTCCATAACATCCATCCACCTTTTCCTGGGTCTTCCTCGTGGCCTTTTCCTCATTGGTTTCCAACTTAGGATTGTCCTACCTTATATCATCCTCGCTTCTCCGCATCGCATAACCTAACCATTGGATCCTTTACCCTCTTACAAAACTGATAACTGGCGCCATACCCAATTCGTCTTGTAGTTCTTTGTTGTATTTTCTTCTCCATATATCATTGACGTTATCATAATATGTTGGTCCACATAATTTTAATTTTAATAAAAAATTTAAAATTTTTTTAATTTTAATTTAAATTTTTTATTTTAATTTTTCTTATTTACACAAAAATATTATTTTATTTCTTGAACTTTTCAATATTTTGTATGATATGCGGGGGAATTAATAATATCGGTTTTTAGCATGTGTTTACTTATTGAGAGTCAACAATTTCTCTCAATAAATACTTTTCATAAAATCTGAAAAATAAAATGTTTAAAAATAATAAACAATATTATTTATTTATTATAAATTTACCAAAATACATCCAAATTGTTAATTGTTTATCTTAGATTCAAAGTGGAGCGATAAATGTATTGATTTATAATATGTTTTATTTTGTATCTGTATACACGATACATAGTCGAAATAATGCTTCGAAAAAAAAAACACACACACATTGTAAAATCAATATATTCATCGCTTAGCATCAAAAAAAAAAAGAAAAGAAATGATAATCATGATTATGAAATAGAAATTTGTTATTTTAATAATACTTACAATGTTAAGTAGATGTACCACAATAAGTTGTACTATATATAACCTAACCTGGCGTTGCTGCTAAGTATGGTACTTCATCGTCAACGAATAAGTCACGTTTTTTAATTGGTATATTAATTATGTTTTTTAATGTTTTAACTGCTAAGCCTTTAGATTGCTTACCATATTCCATAGCTCTAGTTTTTGTATTACCATACAAAATATCAAAAACATTATTTTTGCATGATGTATTTGATCGTATCTTACAAATTTTTCCGAAATTATATGCTGTAAGGCAATTTCTCCATTCATTGAGCCAAGTTTGACTGTCAGCTTGATTTCTGGTCTCAAATTCTAATCCGGACTCTTCCTCACAAAAAAATGTTTAGAAGTAGATATATATTAGTAGTGAATTTAGTTTATTGACTATAATTGTATTAAGAATAAAGTTATTAAAAAAAATTGGACCCCCCAACCGAAATTCGTTTTCAGTTATTGCCTTAATTTGATACCTACGATTAACAATATCGTAAAATCGACTATTAATTATCATTGATGGTAGGATACATTTGTCAATGTCACTGATATTCGATTACTTTTATTACCATTATGATAAGAAATCAAAACAAATGTCGGCGACAAACGAATGGTAAGTTTTGATTCAGCTGAAGGCATGTCATATTACACGGTGTATTATTATGAACTAATTATGAAGTAATTACTATTCTTATAGTAAAGGACAAGTTTTTTGACATAATATTTCTAAATGTACATGCACCAATGGAGGAGAAGTCGCAAGAGGAAAAAGAAGATTTCTACGACGAGTTAAAAGATATCTTGTCGAGAATAAATAATAGTAAAATACGAATTATGTGGGATGATATGAAACCCGAATGAAGATTGGCATAGTTTGGCGTAAAATCGTAAAGGATGGAGACTTTTATGCTGGGATGTGTGGTCTAAAAGGCCATATACAAAAAAAAAATTATTATGAACCCCGAACAAGTGCACGACCGCCACCCATTCCATATTATCTTCAAAATGTTTTAAAAAGATAAAAATTGTATTTTCAAATAATTTTTGGATGCTTTTTTTAAAGCTAAACTAAAAGTGTTTGATTCATACTTATTTTTATAATTGTTCAAATTAACAAATGCCGTTAAAACATAAACTTAAAATTTAATCGATCAATTATAATATGTATATACAAAAATTTTGTTTATAACTACAGTTCGTTTTTACATTAAAAATTAAATAGGATATTATGCTCAATAACAAGCGTGTTACGAATTATTTCTGAAATATAATAAAAATGAATTAATTCATAAATAAAATGTTTTGGAGTAATAATATTTTAAAGACATTTTTAGATTCTGAGCGGTGTGATAAATGTATTAATTTTATAATGTGTTTTTTTTTATTTTTTGTGTCTGACATCACGTTTTAGTGCAAAAAAAAATTGCTCCGATTTTCTTCATTAGCATCTTTTCTGACAGAAAAGTGAATTTAGTTGGTTCTTTGGGGTGTAAAAAGTAAAAAATTCCCGAAAACGCGCCGGGAAAAACAAAAACACAAAAAAATTTAGGAAAAAACGGAAATTTTTTCGTAAAGCAAATTGTTGACAACATTTACAAAACCGTTAAATATGTTTTACTATTTTCTGTTTTAATGAATCAGTCACTTCATATAATTTGTCTGACGTTTGTACAATTACGTTAATATATGGTATCTATTATTTTGGAACCAGGAAAAAGTATTATTATTACACATTAAAAATATAGAATTATAAAATTTGGGAAGCAAAAGCCTATAAGATATCAATGATTTTTCCAGCTTACATCATAATATTAAGTCCACCTTCTTGATGGCTAACAATAAAAAGTCTGCCGTAAAATGAGATATATAGTTTAATTTAATTTTAGTTTTCTATTATTTTATTTCACTTTAACATCTGAGTTCTACAAATAATTTATTGTAGTCCTACTCCAATATATGAGTTCACTTGGTACCGACACGATTTCTAATTATAAAATTCACATAAAACTCATAAAAAATCTCATATTTGCACTTTACTCAAAGTAAATAAATGGGTAAATAACTAGAACTTTTTTTCATCACTTCACTCGTTAATAAAATAAATAAATAAATTTATATTTATTTTTGAAATCATTTAAATGACAAACCACAGATCACCATGCCATCTGATAGTTTAAGGTTTTCGAAAGATTCGAATATGAAGTAAAATGCTTGCTTCATAGCTACAACACCGCCTCTGACAAATATTCCAACATACGGAAATTATTCAACGTCTGGATGCCGGGCTAGATTAAATCGTTATAATAGGCCTAAAGTTCTTGTTGGACACTTTTGATCAAACATTTTCAAGATATACTTTTTGAAAAAATCTTATAAAATAAATTATATGTGATAAAAATGAACTAATATAATTTCGAGAATACGAGTCCTATAGCTTCAACTAAACTACAATATGATCATTAGTCGTAGGAACCAGTGCAAATACAGTTAATGGTTAATCTGATTATGCATAGATGTATTCGTGGCTTCATTAATAAACTAGTTACTAATTACCAAGGACAGTAAATCTGTGACATGCAAAAATTAAAATAGGTATTTATTATATCAAATTTTATTTTAATAATAAGACCACAATGTAATTACTTTTCATAAGTAACTTTTCGTAAAACCGTTTTCCAGAAAATAAGTTGTATATTCTTTAAAACCGTAGATAACATATTAAATGTGAAACGACGCGATCGTTATTCATCTATTATAGATAATATATACAAAAAAAATGTATACAGGCATATGCCCGCCCATATATGTACCGTCAGACAAGGTAATACGTCTGTAGATTTTTAAGTACATGTTTTGTGGATTTAGGATGATGGTATAATTATTTTATAAGCGTATTTATTTAACATTATTTAATGTCTGTACAAAAAAAAAAAAAAATAATAATGAATAAAATATTATTAGTCGTAGTAGCAGAATTTTTCAAAATTTATTTACTAACGATTATGTTATGGTTACAAAAAAGTGATAAAGCTATATGTATTTTATATTCAGCAACAATAGTATGTAGAACATCATCTGTTAAACAACATTATGAAACTCATTATAATTCAGTTTTCAAAAAATTCTTCAAAGTTTTTCATAGATTTATTAAATGTTTCAACAAAATTGAAATATTTATGGATGATAAAAATCAAGAATATAAAAAGTTATCCTTCTTGCAGTGGATAGCCAGATTGATGATCTTTGCAGATTTCAATAAACATTTAAATTAAGTGAATATTAAACTACAAAATGCTAGTAAAATAATCACTGGTATATTTGATATGATCCAAGCAATTCAGGTAAAATTACGAATATTTAATCGTATTCTTGACACAATAAACAAAAATTTTATACTTTAAAAAATATATTACGAAAATGGAAATTTTGGAAAAACCTGATATAAAATGAAAAACTTAATTTAATAGTAAATGAATGGTTAAATTTAGATAATTTTGAAATGCAGTTATTCCACTTTAAAGATAGAATTATTGGCTATTTTGTCAAATTTTTTTCTTCAACTTATTCATGTGAATCACTTTTTTTGAAAATTAATTTTATCAAATTTGATCTAAGAAACCGACTAATGGATAAATGCAGTGCCGCATGTAAAAACTTTATTAAAAGTTACAAATTTTAAACCAAATATAAATGCATTTTTAATCAAGTGTACAAATAAAAATCACATCAAGCAATTTAATAATTAGTAATAATAATTTTTGTTTTGTTAAACCTCTCAATAAATATATCTAAATTTAAATTGTTTTATTATTTATGCCTAAATATTTAATATTTTTTATAATTTAATGGCATGCAAGAAAACAATTAGGTAATTTTTTACACGAAACGATAAAAAAATTGGCCATCCCTGACTTATATAGTTCATGCAAAAAAACGGATAAGCAATCACATATATTGTTACCATAAATCAGGGATGGGCAACTGGCGGCCCGCGAGCTGCATCCGGCCCGCGTGCCTTTTTTATCTGGCCCGCACTACATTTTCAAATTGCATCATACAATTTTAAAGTTTATCGTCTATATTATATAATCTATAATGTATAGACTCTATACTCCATCTGAGTCTATCTTATCGTATAATTGTTATCTGGTATTGAACATCGTTAAATGTATAAATGTCATAATATAGTTATAGTATATGCACACGTATGTATACGTATAGCTTTTAATCATAGCTGTTTGTACCGACCTATTTAATTATATCAGTTTCTTCGTATCATTCGTGTCGTGCTGTCGTTGAATTTATTATTTTCGTATTTTTGTAGTGCCTAATAATGTCCGCAAAAAAGCGTAAAATTGATGATGAAAATAGAACTTTTAACACCTCATGGGAGAATGACTATTTATTAATTATTAACAAACAAAAAAAACTTCAATGTCTAGTTTGTTTAAGCGTTATTGCGGTCTTAAAAGAATATAATTTAAAAAGACATTACATGACAAATCATTTGTCCAAATATGAAAAATACGTTGGTGATGCAAGAAAGAGTGTTGTAATTGATCTCAAAAGAAAACTTTAATCACAACAAAATGTGATGACAAAAGCAACAACTTCATAACAATCAAGTTTATTGGCTTCATATATAATTTCTAACGAAATAGCAAAAACTATTTTTAATAGCCCTTTTTGTATTATTACAGTATAAACAAAATAAATGCTATTTAAAATGTATATTTTGAATAACTTTTTTTTTTTGCTTTCCATGCTCTGGCCTGCTAGATTTTAATTTTCTAAAAAATTGGCCCTCTAGTAACTTTGAGTTGCCCACCCCTGCCATAAATAATGGAAATTTTCAGATGAATACACCAATAACGAGACAAATAGGAGGTTAGAGGATTCTTAAGTCAGTTGACGGCGTCTAAATAGTCTAGACAACGGGTATCTGCTGTTTCCAGTATTAATAGGTATTAATAGACCTATTTCCCAGTCGATTAGGCTTGGTATGCATTCTCAATAAGGGCCATTGCGGTTCTCGTAACCGTGGATAGATATACCTGGAATGTCTAACGTATTAGAAATCACCTACACCCTATTCAAAATGAGATCGTACCTCGGCGGCGACTAGTTTTCGTTAGCGACGGTCAGACGCAGTGTTCTCACCACGGCGGCGCGTGAGGCCGCACGACGTAATGAAGTCACGCCCATGCGCATAAGTTGGCTCGGCGGCGCTGAGGTACGATCTCATTCTGAACAGAGTATAGTATCCCTGATTTCTCCACCTTTTACTACTCGCGCCTTTTTTTTATATATATTATATGTGTCATTTGGCATCCTTCGGGTCGTTGACAACTATCGCAATCACTACATATTAGTCGTCACTCATGACTTGGATGTCAAGTAAGTGCACCTCTTCACATACAACGGATGCGACCCATAGAAGAAAATGTAAAAAATGGGTAACGATATAAACGATAAACTAGATCACGTCCTTGTAATATGGGTCAGAAAATGAAGAAGAGACAGATTACAATCAAACCATACAAACACGTGAGAATATCCAATAGCCACCATGCATGAGGTATGGTAACGAAAGATCGCAAATGAATTAAATACATTATTTATGTGGCTTACATGAAAATTGTTTTTTTGGATTTTGTAGATTTTGATTTATGATAAATTGCTCAACAGCAATTATTTATCGCACTGTATTATTTTTATATACATATTGTATTATAATATGCCAAAAAACGGAATGACTAAGAATGGTACTATTTATTGTGATTATCATAATCGCGATTGGCGAGGTCTATGTGGGGTCGGGGGCAGTTGTCCGAAAAATGATAAAGATCCGGGCCGAAAGACGGCGGCATTCAATTTGTTGCCAACATTAAATTTTCAAAAATTATACTATAAAATTTTTTTTTTATTTGTGTAGTGACACTGTTCAACTAAATAATTATTATTATATTATATATAATTGATACTTATTATATTTTTTTTAAATCTATCACTGAGTATTTCTTCTACTATCATAAAAAAGGTAATTAATTATTAAAATCCATTTTTGTTATATATGACAACAATATGTATGACAAACTTTTACGTCTAATAAAAAAAAAAACTTTTATAGTTAAAAACTTAATAGTTAATAGATCAAAATACTGAAATCGTAAACTATAAAATACGCGGGAATTATATAACTTTTATCAATAGGAATATAATAATAATAATTTATATTACAACATTTCAATTACAATTGTTGGTAATACTTTTTCGATTTTCTATTTTCGGGTCTTTATTATTTTTCGGACAACTGCCAGTCACCGGTCTATGTGGCCGTAAGCCCTCAAATCAATCACCCCCTAAGTGTTTCAAAAATATCTTATAATTAATTAGGTTTCTTTATGAAATAATTAATTATTATTTAAAAACTTTTCAAAATTTCTAAAATAGACAAGATGATTATTAATATTTTGTTCATCGGTTAGTATCACTGCGTGTTCTTACATTTAAACACAGATATAGATAATAAATAATTAATTAGTCTATGATCGTTATGATTTTAATATGAAATCATTTTATTATATTAGACTACTTGAAATGTCATTAAAATATTAGGTATAAACCTGTAACTAATAAAACTGTAGATAGTGGCGACACTAGTGGTAACTATCGCCCACGAGAGTGTGCGACTGCTCACAGGCTTAGTACGACAGCACCAGAAGACCGTTCTGATTCATTCGAAACCTGAAGCATTGAGTACTCGCAGAAGACAGCGTTGTTTATATATGCACAGTTTTTTATTTTTTATATAGCTCCTGATGACTTACAATAATTTTTGTCATAAGTCTAAGTTAAAAAATATTCAATAGTATAATGGCTTTAGCTTCTACTATGGATGATGTCCTGATGATATTTTTCATACTAAGCTGTAAGTTTTCCGTTTGAAACGCGGTCGTAATTAAAAAATAAAAATGTGTTATAATACTAATATTATATTATTTCTGTTTTAGTTATTGTCGACGTCAAGACAATTCCAGTCCAAGTACAAAAGTTCAAAATTTCTAGCATACCGCTAGAAAAAAATAGTAATGATGTATACTGTTCGACAACAACGGATTCGACCGAAGCCGGAAATAATGTTCATCTTAATGTGTCAACCTACGAAGAAAGTAACTATAAAATTTTGATCTGATAGAATATTAGTATACAAATATTAGCTGTTACCTATTGGTCGTTACAATATTGATAATCAGTAGTTATATATTAGCATTTTGATTACACTACTTTACCATAACGTTTTCTTAGATATTTGATGATTTATTTTCTATTTTCATAATTTTATCTATTATTATTAATAACTAATTAACTTATAAGTTCTAAGTCTATACCAAAATACCGTATAACGATGTAAATAGGTTTGTTTGTGTATAGTGAATAATAGTATATTTAATGGTAAAAAGTTTAAGACCCTACGAATTAAAAATTATTTATTACAACAAAATAACTAAAATTATTATTTATCATTTAAATATCCAATTTCGCCAAAATTTTAACTTGAAATGTCAAAAAAAATATTGTGCATATGTATTTTTCATATTTTTATGTTGAAAACTTTTTTGGACAAATAACAAATTGTCAAGCCTTAGTTTTTATAATTTATGAAATAATAAATTTTTAAGTAATAAATAATTTGTTAATTTTTATGATTTTTGTAATTATTCTCAAATTTTGAAGAAAATGTTGAAAATAGCATTTTTATATTTTAAACATGTTTTAAGATAAAATAATTTGTAAAAAACGAGAGAAATAAAACTAAACTAATCTTATAACTTATAAAACATTATAAGATGTATCTATGTATGACATACAATAATTGATATTAGGATTTTTAAAGTTAGGTATAGAGTATTCATTGGTTGAGTGGTTCTTTGGCCTTGGGGCAAGATAAGTGAAATAAATTTGGAGTAAATTATATTTAAATAATACTCTTAATAGGTATAATTTATATCTCAGTGAAAGCTTAAATTTTAAAATAATTTTAATTTTATCTACGATTATTTTTTTTTTGTGAAAAATATTCTTCTTTTTTAAAAAAAGACTTTAAGACTTCGTTTTAAACAATATACTGTAATCAGAAATGCATAAGATAAATATTTGTTAATAATTATATTAATAACTCATTAAAAAGTATGCAGCTGTGGTCAACTACTCGTAAATTTTTAAAAGTACTTATGTCGCACTAATGTGTTTTTGGGCAGGTACATAAAAAACAAGATACATATACGAGACATGACTCACATCACTAAGTGGAATAATTAGAGTAAAACAAATTAGTAATAATTTCTCCGCTCTACCGTACCGGTAATGGGCGGTGTAATAATGTAAACCATAATATAATACAAAACAACAATTAAAATCTGTTCGTTTTGTTTAATGTATTTTAAACACACCAGTTCCGTGAGTAACTATTTTGTATAGTGTTGGAAATGATTAAAAAAGCCACATCTAAAGCCAATCCCACACAACTCGTGTACTCATTGAATATTCATCAATCACTGTGTTTTACGAGTACTTATTATGGGAGAGAGGCATTTAATCGTAAAGTATAGTGATTATTTTCATTCGTCGAGTCATTCGTGGTTTCTTATAGGTAATCGATAAAAGCGGCACGAGTCATATAGGAACGACATAATCGTGAAGTCGAAATACACTATATTATAATGATGCTCGCTGCAGAGTATACGAGTCGTGTGGAGCATTTGTTAGATTTATATATTTAATTTATGATAGTCATATAATCTATATACGATGGTCTAACCTAACCTATACTTTTACTTGTATACGACGTACGTGATACGTTAAAGCGTATTATTTTTTTTTTAAATTTACATTGACATTAAGAATTATTGGCTAAAATTGTGTCTTGGTAACTTATGAATTTAAACTTAAAAAGTTGTTTTAAAGAATGTAGAACCGTTCAATTTTTTTTTATATAATTTTGTTGAGACTGTTGACTTTGATAAACTGTTGTGTGTTGTAGATATTTATTGTTAACGTGTTCGGCCAAATCGTTTGGTATGTTAGAATACGTTCATGTATTCGTTAAATTTTTAAATGGGTAATAATATAGTTAAGGCATGAATTCATCTACTCTAAAAACCTTAGAAATATGCATCTATGCTCTTACTTTGTAGAATAATACACTTTAAATTAAAATATAAATAAAAATAAAAATTTATTTTTAAAAAAAAATATATTTTATATTTATTCGTTTATTATTTTTAACATTAATTTTAGTATTTTTGAATCTGAATTTTTTTTATCGATTTAAAAAGCAATATATAAAATATTTTTAAAAAAATTAATTATATGTTTAATAAAAAAACAAATGGGTATAAAACACTTAGGTATTTATAAAATACAGAAACATGCAGTACGTGGTACATATCAAAAAATGAAAAATATGCCAAAATATGCATTTAAAAACCATCTATTTATGTAATGAATAATCATAAAACACAAAAATATACAGTAGACATCAAAAAATAACAAAATATGGAAAGTAAAACTTTATATTCCGGATCTATTTGCTATAATTCAAACTTGTAGTTTATTTTGCTACTTTTTGGACTGTTAAAAAAAACATATAAATACATATAAATCCAGGAATAGACAAATTATAGTATACTCAAAAACAGTAAAAATACAACAATAGATGCCTATACTGTCTCTATATAAGACGCATAACAATGAATTTTAAAGGAGGGGGGTGGATATTAAAAAAATAACAACCCTAATAGATAAAATAAAATATAGTAATTTATAAATACCTACCAATATTTATATTTTGAAAATAATTTACATTAAATAATAGTCATATTATAACACGGTATATCAAGGTGGGAGAAAGGAGCATTAAAACATCTGAAACATCCCCTCCCATCTAGATAAGACATTCCTCTGTATATACATTAACCCATTAGTTACCCACGTATACTATTCTAAATAATTCAATAGTGACGATTAATTAAAGTGAGGGCCGATTGAAATATCAATGTTTTTGTATATTCTGGCCCAGTTTTCATTTCATCCCAAGCAGTAATCATAACATATTTGACGAGAAATCCTAATAACAAAATTAAAATGTAGTAAGTACTATGAAATATTTTAGAAAATCGGACAGTCAGTTTGTCAATGACATGAAAATATTAAATGAATACAAAACAACTAACTTTGATTTCTTTCAAACTATTTTTTTTTCATCCCATCAAATTGTGTTTTATAGAAACTTGAAAAATGATTTCAGTTTTTTGCATAAAGGTTTAATATAAAAAAAAGAATTTTGTATATTTGTAACCAAATATGTTCGTTAAAAAAAATCATGCTAATAGACA
>JACXSJ010004656.1:0-11779 GCA_014851325.1 Pentalonia nigronervosa | reverse complement strand
CAACTTACGAAGAATCTTGTATTAAATTTTCAAGAAATTTGATCCAACAAATTTTTTTTATCGATATTTAAAGAAAAAAATATTGAAAAACCGAAAATTTCTTTGGTCTACTATCTTAGCTCAAAAATTTTCAAAATATTTTTTGTATAAAAAATGATAATCTAAACATTTTGTGAAAATTTTAAACGTCTTCAATTATTCCTATTTGAATTATATCAAAATAAGAAAATAGTTCCCGGAAAAAAATGGGTGTATATCCAATATCTAATTCAAACTTCATAAAAAATTAGTTTGACTTTCCTTTTTTTTTTTTGAAAAGTTAAAAAAACTTATAGAGAATCTTGTGTTAAATTTTTAAATCTTAGATTTGAATAGAAAAGTGTTTATGAATTTCCTAATCCAAAAAATTTGCAAAATTTCGTGATTTTTACGTATTTTCTCGAGAATTCAACTTTCGACGCTTATAAAATACTTTTAGACTTACGCTCAACTTTTTTTTTAATTTTCACTTACAACAAGTTATGAAAACCTTGTATTAAATTTTCAAGTTTTTTACCAGACTGAAAAATTTTTTATCAGCAATAATAAAAAAATTTGAAAATGCATTATGTTTTAAATAACTTAAAAAAAATCAAAATATTTTGAAAATTTTATGGTGTATAGAAAATGCTTATTGAGTAAACATTCATTAAAAATTGTATATATCTACTGTAATTAATTTTGGTGTTAATACCAAAATACAATATCAATTTTGTCGAAAATTTGCTTTGCGTAAAAATTCCTGTTTTTCCCGAAGCGTTTGAAAACTATAGAGAATTTTTTACTTTTGGCTCTCTAAAGTACCAACTAGCTTCAATTTCCTACCGGGAAAGATGCTGATGAAGAAAATCGGAGCACTTTTACTGCCCTTAAGTGTGGTGACAGACAACAAAAAAAGAAAAAAAAAAGTTTTTTTAAAAAACACATCTTTGTAAAATTAATACATTTTTCGCTCCGCACAGAATCTAAAATTAAAATACTAATTATGTATGTAGATATTACATCGTACAGTTATTATAAAATAATTTTAAATAGATAGTGCATTGTAAATCATTAGAATTTAAACTTATTTTTTTCAAATAAAATCACTTTTTATTTTTAAAGAGCAAGTACCTTATTAGGTTTATAATAAACTCTATTTAGAATATTTAACTTACGAATAAAGTAAATAAGTTATATACATTTATATAAATCTTGAATTTATATTTAGAGTCGTTATAAATTACAGTTTAAATGGAAAAATATACAATTTTTAATTATTTTTTTATAATTCTGACTCTAAGGATAAATATGTTTTTAAAATAATTGTACGTTGTTATTCAATGTCGGAACGGTTTTAAGTCTGATTTCTCTCAAAACAATAATCTGAATCCCCTTAAATTTCTAAAAATACGATATATTATTTTCTAAATTTCGAGTGATATTTTTATTCTTTAGAATAATAAATTATAAATGTGATTCAAAGGATCGAACGTTGACTTCACAACCAAATAAAATCTGTTTTCAAAATTATTATTGGTTTAAAAATGTAAGACTCAAGTCAGTATATTTGAACTCGTTATTTGTCTAATTTACAACATTTAGACGTGAAATAATTTCGATTTTATGATTTCTATGATATGCGTGCATACAAGTGTGTAACGTTTACCTCGGCCTACTGTTATAGGATTCAAAATAGACTTCATAATAAATTCAAACATTTTTTAAAAGTTATTATCAGAGTAAAACTCATGTTAGTACGTTGCAACGTATATAGGTGTATTTTTTCCAAAAAATGATTATGTGGAATCCTCAGATTTTCTCAAGGCCTTAATCAAACTTTAGTGTGAAATGCCAATTTTATATATCTGTATATAGAAACTATATAGATTGTATTTTAATTTTCAATTACTCATTGAGCATCTTCAAACAAGGTTACTAATGGAACACCGGATACATGGGTAACTTAAGTACTCAGTATACAGGCAGGGCCGGTTTTAAGGAATGATATAATGGGGCATCGGTGGGTAATTATCCGGGGTGGAAAATTTTGCTCAGACGAAATGAACAAAAAATTCAATTTTTCCTTGTAAAGAGAGCATTCAATTTTTAATTCTTAGATATAAAAATAAGATTTTTTATAAATTATTGACAAAATAATTTGCAAATTTTCGTATTTTTGACGAATTTTTCAAAAATTACTCTGATAAAAAATATTAAGAAACTTTCCACAAAATTTTCAAATTTTTAAAAACATAAGTTTGACTACAACTGTACTTTTAAGTACTATGCTATTAAAAAAAATGTATTGAAAATAGGTGCCATCAATTTTGAGCCTGGGGACGCAAAATTTCTAAATACAGCTTTGTATACAGGTATTCAACGTTTCGATAGTGCAACAAATGAATCACTACCATAAAATATAAATCATAATTCATAATATTCTTATGTTTAGCGCTGGGATTTTGATGCAATGTCATCTTTTTTCTCGTGCTCCAATACGTAAATAGAAAATTTGTTTTATGTGATACTTATTATTTTAATGTAATCTTATTTTTGCATTTTTTGACAATTTTAACATTTAAATGCATTTTTTAATTTTTCATCGAATTTTTTACAATTATTAGTTTGTTGTTTACGTAAATTGTTGCGATTAACAATAGTGGCTTTCGAGTTTCGAGGTATAAATAATAATGGAACGATAAGTTATCGTCGATAACAATTTTATCATAATTATAGACTTTTCCGCTCAGATTATCGCCGTTGTTAAAATGTTAAATACGTGCTTTTATATTATAAATTTATTTGTACTACACTTTACAATCGATTAGTACGTCCGTCGTCGTAGCCTTGGCAGCATTCGTTGTTTCTCTATCGTCATGCGGTATACAGGTAATTCAATATGCCAAATGCAAAAACATCAAAATCAAATGGAATAAGAAAATATATTAACAAATTCGGTAGAGATCAACCAATCAGCGTACAATAATAATAAAATAACCAAAAAATACACTATTGTAATATAATTTTTAAATTTTTCTCATTTTTTAAGCTATTTCAAATGTTTAAATTTAAAAACATATTTTGAATTTTAAGCCATTTTTGCATTTTTTGAGATTTTTTAGGACATTTAAGTTCGGATCCTACTCGTGATCGTAAAAGTGGTATAAGTGGCATAACAATTACAATTAAAATAATTGTCAACAAATTTCTATCTCGGTAGCACGTGTCACGTGTACATTCCAGTATATATTCGTATGGCACGACTCATCGCGTGATGTGTAAGACGATAGTCTAGGTATTCCCATTGTTTATAAATTCATAGTCAACGATTTTTCACAGATAAAACGACGATGTAGTGGAGATATCTTGGTATTTATTTAGCATGTGGCCTATCTGTTCACCGGGTTTAGTATGTGACTTATCAAGACGATGATTATCGATATTATAGGTACGGACAAGTAGACAATCTATGCTTGCTTATATTTATAATTTTATTATATTAATATTATATTCACTAGATTTTACCAAAAGATATTTTTCATTGTAACATTATATACATTGCTCATTATTGACAATACTGTCAGTACGTGTGTTTTACCGTTAATCCTTAATCGCGTGTGTTTAAAATTTTAAAATGTTTGCAGTCGAATTGTATGTGATTATTTCTTCTGGAAAAAAAACATGTTAGATTACTTACAAAAAAACAAATTCTTATCACAAAATAACGAAACTAATTTATGTCATAAATGTCACGGTGAAACAAAGATGTACACAAGATAAAAGATTGGTTACGTGCAAAATTCGAGAAATCAGCACTATGCGATGTATCACAAAAGAATGTCAGACATATAAATTTCAATACGATCAACAAATGGATTTTCTATATATACTGATCTTAATGCACGATACAATTTAAATCTCAGTTTGGGTCAAATGCTAGAACTCATTTATTATTGGTCACAATATTTACCCATTAAAACTGTTTCCGATTTAACAGGTTAATCAAATGCAACCGTTGTTGACTGATTTAATTTGTATAGAGACGTATGTTGTTCATTATTTGAAAAACCTCTAAAGATGGGAGGATAAAATATAACCGTACAAATTGATGAATAATTGTTGAGAAGGAAAAGGAAGTATAACCAAGGAAGACTGCTGCTAGGTGCATCGGCGTCATGAACAAATACAAGATAACTCCGCAGACTCCAATTCTGACGATGATCAAGAAAATCAAATAAATGTAGTTAATTCGCCTATATCAAACAGAAATTATGGTCGCAGATTAGAAGGACCTTGATATTCGGATTATGTAGTAAAATTGGAGATAATTTGGAATAAAGGTTTTTTTGTTGTAGAAAAACGTGATAGAGAAACTTTAATTCCGATTATTGAAAAAGAAATATTACCTGCTTCTATTATAATGTCAGACGAATGGAGAGCATATTCTTGTTTAAAAAATAGAAGCTATGATCATAGAACAGTAAACCATTCAAAAAATTTTGTTGATCCAACTCCTGGTGCTCACACACAAGTAATTGAATGTTCATGGGGAGTATTAAAAACAAAAATCCTACGAAAAATGCGTGGAACATCATCTGAAATGTCGTC
This sequence comes from Pentalonia nigronervosa, assembly GCA_014851325.1. Classification (NCBI taxonomy): domain Eukaryota; kingdom Metazoa; phylum Arthropoda; class Insecta; order Hemiptera; family Aphididae; genus Pentalonia; species Pentalonia nigronervosa. The sequence goes on along the minus strand of JACXSJ010004656.1, from coordinate 7,150 downwards.
ACGTCATTTAATTGAGACATGTGTCGATCTATTAACAAGCAAGATACAATTTTTTTAAAATTTTTAAGTGACGTACAAAAAATATATTGCTAAACATAATTTATGATAAAATAATTGTATGCCTTTTTGTTTATATATATTTTTTTTTTTTTTTACTGATATTTTGTTGACTGATTTTGAATGTAATCTGTAATAATAAAATAACCTAATTTTGTGATTTTTAATTTAATTGTTTTTAAATTAATTTTCGGTCGGTAGGTCACGCATACTAAACGAATGCCCTATACAGTAGGCCCCATACTAAACGTATACCAATATCTTCTGTACATAATGGATATAAAACTAAATAAACATATTCCGATTTAAAATCTTATTCGCCAAAAATACCACTCCACATCATGTTTCAGCGTGTGAATCGGATGGAAATAGATGCTGACTAAGTAAAAATTCAATATTCAATAATGACGGTTAATGTACTTAAAATAAACTTTTAAATTCTAGTTATGGCACAAATGTGTCGGTAAAATAAACTTTATTATTGATAGGTATGTACAACGCTATCTATCTATAGAAATTGAACGAAAATATTATATTGGGAACATGCATTTATCACATAGAGCGATCTAAAATATCTTCTATTGCTCTCACTTGTTATGGTTTTTGGTATAACGATAATATATATAATGAAAAACTGTAAATAAAATTCGTGTTGTATAAAAGGAGAGACGGTTAGCACTCCCCTAGACAAGGATGGAATTACACACACATACGGTCACGGGCACTGCTGTCTTGCACACAGCAACGTGATCAACATTTTTTTGCAAATTTTTTCAAATAATTAAATAAAACCAACTCGTTTTTGACTTTTTTACATTGATTATTTATTTTTATATATTTTATAATCTAGTTTTTCATGGTAAATAAATAATGAGCATCAAAAGTTGGATTATGAGGATAAAATTATAATAATGTAGCTAATGTAATACAAATAAATTATAATATAATTAATATAGCCATGGAAGACTGGAATGTATAATAATAATAATAATAAAAAATTGACACACATACTTAAATAACACACAAAATAAATAATTGAGCAGGAGAATTAAAACATTAACGTATGAATTAAAATGCCAGTTCCATACATAGTATACAGATTTGGTAACGTCAGTTATACGATAGGAGTAATTATTAATTAAACTACATTGTTCTTTAATAATAATATGTTGTGTTAAGAGATAAGTAGTAGTTCAATACTATAATGAAATGAAAAAAACAAAAATATTTTAAATAAACACTTTCTACAAGAATATTGTTCAACAATATATTGTTTTAAGAGGACGCATCCCCTGCATGTGTTCTTTTTTACAAACTATACAAATTTGAGTTCAGTAGTTTCAATTTTGTGTTGTTTTAAATATTTGAGTGAATTAACCTATAAAACAACTTAAAAGTAAGAAGCAAAAACATTTTTAATGTTCTCTAGTTGGTTATTTTTAAAATATTTAAATTTTTAAGTAAGCTATGAGCATTTTTAATTTTAATACATTTCATACTCATCATTTGATTAAAAATTAAAACAAGTTAAAAATTCAACCTAGATAATGCTCTTAGTTTTTAACCATTAAGTTTTATAATGGATTAGTCACTCTAATATTTATACTCACAACACAAAATTGAAAAACTGCTGAACATATATTTTAGTATGTTAGTTTAGATATTGGAAACACAGTGGTATGACTTCCTCTAAAACCGTTGTATAATATAAAAAAATATTTTCGGTCGGCAATTAAGATGAACTAAAAATTTTAACTATTCATAGTTGATAAAAATAATGTATACAATAAAATTAAGTATGGATAATAAAAATTAATGTTTAAAACTGAAAAAAAAACCATAAAAGTTTTTAATATTGTCAAAAGAGATTAACAATATTTTCCATTTAATGGTTATCCAGTAAATACCATATATAGAATAAATGTAATCATTAAGTATATGAAAAAATAGCCAATTGGATAGGATTAATAGGAATAAATAGTAATGCTCAATGCTCATACTCACACAAATAACGCTGATCAAATTACATTCTAATTTTTAACTTAAGTCATAATTTATACAGTAAACTCTCGATTATCCCCGGAATAGGGTGGCACCGTAACCATAGATAAATAAATTCCGCAGTTAATCAGCAAAATACAAATTGAAACAAAAATGCTATTATTACGTAATTAAAAACAATATATTATGTAATATTAAATAGTTTTTAAAGAAAATTAGATAAGTTATATTTTTTTTAAAACATTTTTATAATATATATATAACATTTACATTTATTTTTTCACAAAAACATATATTGCAGTACACAAATACTTTTTTTAGTACTGTATATAGTACTGAGAAGAACTGCAGATAATCCACAAATCAGTTAATGCACCTGCAGATAATCAAGAGTTTGCTGTACTGTTAAAAAACATATAAAATTGAAACATCACAAACACACTCGTTAATGCAATAATGCGGTATAAAAATAATTTAAAAATAACTTAATTCATATTAACTAATAGTTGCATTTATGCATATAATGGCACCAGTTCTAAAATAAGAGTCTTGTATTTGACTAGGGGCTAGATTGCAAACTTCTCATTGTTCCAGGCACAGAATAATTTTCCAAAATCTGGAGTTCTATAATATTAAACAAAATATTTTTGAAAAGTATGCAATTTATATTTTATATTGTTAAGATATTTGGTTTATACCATTTGGCTCAGAATTAGGTTGAGATTGTGTATTTTTGGGCGGTAATGGAGGTGGCGTTTTATCCTTATCGATTGAAGGTAACACAAATTCTTCATATGATGCTGAATGTAAAGACTCTGAATAGCCTGAATCACGCAACACTGGTGTATCTAAATCGGTAATTTCAGAATCCTAAAAAGAAAAATTATAAAATCAAGTAGTAAAAGAGTTAACATTTTGAACTACAATTATTATAGAAACATTACTTACGCGACGCAAAGGTAATCTTCGTGGTAATGGAGGTGCATCACTGGTTTTCCTTTCTGGGGCTAAAAATAATTAAATAAATAAATAAATAATTGAATATTTAATAAGAATGTTACCTCTTGGAGGTAATGGTGGTGGAGAACTATCTTCAAGTGGCCATGAATTTCTAACACTACTATCTACAGAGTGTCTTTGTAAATTGGGACTTCCTGGTTTCCAAGAAGTATTCAATTTTGGATCAGCTCTAAATTACAATGACAATTTACAGTTATTTTATGAATAAAATTACCCTAATATATTGAATTATTTACTTAATCTTATTGTTTGGTAAAGATCCTTCAGATTTAATCCGATTTTCTCGATGTGGAACTATTGGGGCACATGCATCTGGTAGATCAAAAGTCTTACTGTATATATCTTCATATTCATCACGTCGTTCATCAAAATAAGTTACAGTATTTGTATATTCTTCAGTAGAACGGAAATGGAAATTATTATCAATTGGAACACATGGTATTGGCGGTAACGGAGAACTAAAACAATTATAAAGTTAATTTGTTTTACCCAATTTACTAATAATATTTTTGTGTAATGTAATCTGTAATTCATACTTTATTATGCTTTCTGGCGGAGGTGGGGCTCTCAAGTTCTGTTTCAGTTGTACCATGCGTTCCACTAAACGATGATGAAGAGGCTGTACTTCAGGCGGTGCTAATTGACCATGAATTAACAGTCCATTTTCTACTATTTCAATCTAGAAAAAAACAACTTGTAAAATAAAATTTCACACATTCAATCTTTGATAAAATCTATTATCCTACTTGATGATTTATAGATGAACTTAAATGTAAAACATGTGAGTAATATTGAGGATTATTTTGAACAAAGTCTTGAGAAAAGAATGCTGACTGGTATTTAGATATACCACCCATAACATTTGCATCAATTGTTCCTTGTAGTCTCATACTTAATGGATTAATGTTTCTTTTAGGCTCGTTTGTGTACTGATTAATTATAAGTTTTAAATTTTTGTTAACAGAATCTATAGTTTCACAAGCAAATTTAATCGGTGGCACTTCCTCGGTTGTTGTACTTATAGCTTCAAACCATCTAAGTATACCAGGCAGACGTTCACTAGTAATCAAAATAGTTCGCTCTAGCCAAAGACTTTTGAATTCATTATCTCGATCTACTAAGCCTTTGTGCATAGGTCTATCCAACTGGAAAGTACATACATCGTTTACTTCATAAAAACGTCCAACTTTTTCAGGAATCATAGCTAAAGGTTTGTCAGAAGAAGGTGGACCAATGTCTGGAAACGGTTTTACATTGCAAATTTGGATATCTGAAATGGGATTTAAAAGTTAGATCTTCATAATTTATTAATAATAAATATAACGTACATTGAGCATCAGACTGTAAAATTGTGTGTGAAGGTGGACTATTTTTTGTTAAAAGTTGGGCAGTTGGAAATTCTGTTTGCAATCTTTGAGTAAAAGCTTCCATGCGTTCATATTCTAAACCTCGATAAACAAAGACTTTATTCTGTAAAAAAATTATTTATAATTAATAAGAAAATATTTAAGATATTTAAATGGTTATGAATAAATTAATAATGTACCCGAACAAAAAGTGGAAATCCTTGCCCATAAAATCCAACCTTAAAATATTCTGGTTCAGGTCGCAATTGAGTAAGAATATTGTCACAGAATTTGGCTTGTGTTTTTAATACTGCACTTAATCTAGTATAATCAAATAGTCGTTTTTCATAGAAATCAGATAACTCTTTTAATAGAGGTAGTCCTTTTTCCCAACACTGTAACAATAATTACATAAAATAAAATAATTTAACTTTTAAGATTTATATACAGCTTACTTTTCCTTTATCAAAGTATTGTATGATTTCATGATAAAGCAGTTCTTTTCTTTGCCATTGACAAATTGAAGTGGCTGGATCGCCTTGTAGTACTGGCCCATCTGTCCAAGTCAATTGATCAGCATAAAGTTTCAGTGTAAATCCAGCCTCAGTAAAATTATCAGCAGAAACGTGTAAATCATGAAGTTTGTAAATATATCTTAGGTACATTTCTTTTCTATCAAATTCATTTTTGTAAAAATTCAACAAGTTCACTGTACATGACATACGTTTGTCGCGATTATCATCGCCACGCATTACACTCCTATAATCTAATAATCGTTCTAATAAACGTGTTACAGAATGAATGAATACTGAACCCGTTTCTTGCCAACTACCATCTTGTTCCTCTTGATGTACTCTCTCTAATAGTCTATAAAATCATACCAAAAATACAGTTATTATTATTATTTTTTTCAAGTTTCATTGGACTTACACTATACTCAAATTTTCCCTATATGCAGCATGTATAAAACAATTATCTATATTGATTAATTGACTTGGACTAAATTTTTAAAACTATAAAAACTTACATAGTATTGAAAAGTTGTCTGTATTCATCGTCACCTTTGTTTTCACTAATTAAATAATCCAATTTGTCAATAAGTTCTGATTCAACTTCTTTGAAATTGCCTCGAGCTCGTTGTTCACATTCCATCATATCAAAAAATATGTGGAGTGTTGCCTTACGCAATTCAGTTTCTGGCACCAAAGTCACTTTTAAAAATGGTCCCACCATAGATGGTATAAAATTTATCTTGTGGTCACCTATTAAATTATAGATTATTGAGTTTATTGGAGTTTTTTTTTAAGATTTAAAATGTATTTTACCAAGCTTAGACCAAACAGACAGTATTTGATATCCCATCAATACTCTCATATCACCATACTTTTCAATGATTTTTGTTCGTTTTACAATAGTGAATGTTTCTAACTGAAGAGCTGGTTGAGTGAGAAATGCTACAGCAAGTTTAAAATAAGTGGACCATACTTGGTAATCAAAATGTGGCCATGTCTCTAAAAAGCAAAATACTAGTGGCTTGGCTAATTGTTGTAGAGCTGCTAGAATTACATTGTTAGTAGTCATTTTTATAACCATCCAATCAGTTGGAAATACATCATGTTTAATTAAATGTCTAAACAGTAAAAATGCTCTTAATAAAAAATCTTTTAGTGGTTTACGATCACCCAATTCTTCCCAAAGTCGTTTGTAATGATATTCATCAAGCAGTTGTAATAGAGAAATTAAGCATGCAACCATATTGGCCTGAAAAAAAAATAATTTTATAATACTTAAATTAAACAATATTATAATAGTATTTAATATATAACTTACCAATACAGAGACCATTCTGTCAATTACAATAAGACATGTTTCAATTAACATATCTAATGTACTAAGACTCAATATTTCTAAATCACGGCGAAAACATATGTTGACTTTATTACTGTCATGTGATCGATTTAAATGAAATAGAAATGTCAAAATTTCTCCTAGGATATCTGTACAAAGTTGAATTTCTTCCCTGACGCTAATATGGTGTCTTAGATGTTTACATATTGTTATCAACAATAAATTTCTTGCTTCTATAATGTAACATACATAGCAAAATTAGAATATAATTTGCCAAAAGTTTATCCATTCAAATAACTCAAATAAATAAAAAAAACCTTGAGAAGCCTGAGCTCACAAAATAAAAATGTACATAGGGTTACTATTAATTTAAATTGTATTTTATGTAGAGTTGCCATACGTCCCGGTTTTGCCGGGACACTACCGGTTTTTAACCAAGTGTCCCGGTGTCCCGAGAAAGTGTTTCGGGATAGCAATTTGTCCCGGTTTTAAGATTTTTCTAGATAAAATACCGATTTTAAATTATGAGAAAACATCGTCTTCCTACATATTACAAAATGCAAGAATATACGCGGGATAATTATAAGTATTTTATTTTTAGACTTTGTATGGTAAACCCAAAATGAATTACCGGGATAATCATAAACTTAATGTTATCTACTTTAGAGTCTATAATTTACCAAATCCCATTATACCAAATTCTTTTCTAAACTACACACTCATTATAATCCTTTAATCCAAAAATTATCCTCTGCAACACATGTCCCTAAAAGACTAAAAAGGCTGTGGCCCCGAGACTTGCTCAAAGCTTAAATTAAAATGTTACGAGTCATAATATGACCTAACCAAACAATAACTGAATGTAATCTCTGGTCAGG
>JACXSJ010004655.1:0-11783 GCA_014851325.1 Pentalonia nigronervosa | reverse complement strand
GAAGCTGAAAGTAATAGTGATTAGACTTAATTTTAAAGTTTGTTAGTTGATTAATTAAATTATTAAATTTTTTTTTTTTTAAGATTTGTTTTGTATTAAATTTATTCTAATTATAACAAATAATAAATAACTAAAAACAAAACAAAATAAAATTTTCTATTTTTGACCGCCTAAAACCTTGATTTGTCCCACTGTGCGGTGGAGACGTTGAAGTCAGAGCTCTACAACAAAGTGCTCTCATCCAAGTACGAGACTTGGACCATTGGACCTCTGCCGAGGAGTTGTCCGAGGCGGTTGCCAGTGTCGTAGGCAGTGACCATGATGCTGTCAAGGTTTTTGAGCCTTAGACAAAGTTTCGGTAGCTCTCAGACTGCCATGGTGTCGCTCGGGGTCGCGGAAAGTCCACTTTGACGTGGTGACCTCGCCCGAACTGACTACGGTCGGTCGCTAAGAGACCTTCAGAACAGACTTCCGGAGGTTAGCAACTCCGGTAGTAGAAGCCGCAAACAGACTGACCAGACCCTGGCCAGGCTGGATCAAAAACGGCAAATGCAAGTCACGTTAGAGAGGGGACGTGACTAGATGTCTCAAATCCGGGGAAGACGGGCTTGCCGGGGAAGACGAGACAAGGGTGATACTCCAGAAGTACCCGAAGCCACTTCGAATATAAAAATGTTCGGTTAATGCTAAATCAGGGCTCCTTACTTGAGCAATTTGGAGCCCGACCTGAGTTTAAAACAGACGTGTCATACGACTCGGGCCCAAAAACAGGGTTGAGCGTCTAGATCCCCGCGGTGAGCCCGCCAGCGGGACGACTACCGTCAGTCCGTGGGAGGGCTGGCCAGGGTACCCGGACTCCGGGGGATGGACTCACCGGTCGAACGCAAGGCCTTCGGGGTATCGGAGCGATTGGACCGAGACATCGGCTCGGTGTGACGGACGATACTCCTGTGGTATATAACAAATGAATCGCATCCTGCGAAGGTCCTAGGGCGTTGTTAACCTTGGAAATGGATCGGAACAAGAAGGGAACATTTTACGGGGACGAGGACCCCGGGCTGAACGTCTGATGTTCCTTCGCAACGGCTTAGGATTGGGAACCCTGCTCAAGTGCCAGTCTCCACCGCGCTGTCTCGCTCTTCATCCTGGAGCACACAGATTGCAAATTTAGATGAGGGAGAATTCCTCGACCAGATAGCGAGGTATGTAAAGAGTTTATCAACTTTCGCGTATGAGACAAAAAATTTCCACAAACTGTTAAAGGAAGGTCTGTCTCGAACTGATTTATTGGTGGGACAGTACATTAAGGATAAAAATCGTACGAAGCCCAGCCCTTCTGCTGCTCCCCCGGGTCCCATTTCGGAAACAAAGGCCACGAGTCGCCCCTTACCCAGTGAAAGGCCGCTTATGCCAGGCGTTGATGCTGAGACACAGACCACTGGTCCTGCAATCGAGACGTCGTGCTCCTGAACGCCATTGTCATCTGCCACCCATCAAGTAGAGATCTCGGATGCCGTCAACACACTTCATGCGTTGATTAAACCTCAAGGCGAAGCCATTGGTGAGCTGGTTACCCAGATAGGCATCATTCAGCGGCAGCAACCGAATTTATCTTATCAGCAGCGGGAACAACAAGAACCTCCTACTGCCATCAGGTCTTCTACCACACTTGGTCCCATTAATAAGAGGGTAAGACATAATACCGAGGCAGCTCTAAAGGTGGTGTTCCACGCTAATAGCGAAAAAAAGATTTCTAAAAGGCAGGTTCAATTCGAAGCGCCGGATAAAGAGGCGGTAGCTCCAAGCATAGTGTGAGAACTATACTACCAGATGTCCCCGTTCTGATCTCCGGCGACTTCAATACGCGGTCTGCTGCGTGGGGAGACTGGGAAACTTTTCGCAGAGGCACCGAACTTTCGGCTTTTGTCGACTCCCTCGGTCTCGCGGTAATAAATGAAGGGTCTGAACCCACATTCACTGTCAGAGGTGTTGGGTCAATAGTGGATGTTACATTCGCAACTGAAGCACTGGTCCCGCTCACTAGGGGATGGAAGGTTGACACCTTCATCGACAATGTTTCTGATCACCAGTCGATCTCCTTCCAAATTGCTGATGCACCGACACGGCACACAGGAGCCACCCAATGTAGGATATGGGACAATTCCAAGGGTGTAAGTGTCGAGGACTTCGAAAAGGCTTTCTGCTTGCTAGGTGGATTCATCCTTTGGACCCATGATAGCTGTCGCCTGAGGTTTATGCGGAGGATTTCGAAAGGGTAACGACGATTGCTGCCGATTTTGCTTGCCTTCGACGTAAGTCCTTCCCTAAGACTGCTGTACACCGGTGGACTGCGGAGATTTCGGAGTTGCGGAAGAAGTGTAGCACACTTAGGAGGGTTGTCAGGAAAATGCATGCTCGTTCCCGCGGTAGAGGTGATCAAGCTGATGTTCTCCTTTCCCTAGAAGCTGCCATTGCCCGATTCAGAGATGCAAGGAGAGCCTTGAGACTAGCTATTAGTCGAAGCAAAGCTCGGTGCTGGCAGGAGTTGCTCGCCACAGTGGATGAGGACCCATGGGGTAAACCGTACAAGTTGGTACTTGGGAAGTTGGGTTGTTATTCGCCGGTTGCTTCTATGGAGAAAGAGATGTTGCTTAACGTTACGTCCTACTTGTTCACCACGAGACAGCTGGAGCCATGAGTCCCAGTTACAGTTCCCAAAGCTGTTCCACTGTTCACGCTGATCGAATTAAAGGACGGAATACTGAGAATAAGGAACCGCAAGTAAGCTCCTGGCCTGGATGGGGTTGATTCAGCTATTCTGAATGCAGTGTACCTGCCCCGATTGGATCCTGAGGCTGCTTAATAGCTGCCTGACCTCGGGCTCCTTCCCTAGAAGATGGAGAAGAGCTAGGTTGGTGCTACTTAGGAAGGGAATCAAACTCTTAGACTAGCCCTCTTTTTATAGACCACTCTGTCTCCTGAACGATGTAGGCTAACTTCTCGATTTCCTGCTAGTTCCGAGACTGGAGAGCCATATCGTCTCAATGGGAGTCTTGTCAACCGCTCAGTATGTTTTCAGTAGCGGACTTTCAACTGTGGACGCAGCATTGGCTCTGCGTAAGATGGCGATTACTGCCGTCAACAGGAAGGATATGTGCATTGCGGTTAGCCTGGACATCCGCAATGCATTCAATTCCATTAACTGGGATCATGTTTTGTCGGCTCTCTCCAGCTGGAATGTCCCTGCTTACCTGATTAGAATGTTTCATTTCTACTTCAGTGAGAGGGAGGCAATCATTAATTGTAGCGAGGCCCTGTAAGGAGTGCTAGTTGTACCTGTCACATGTGGTGTTCCCCATGGTTCAGTTGTTGGTCCCTTACTGTGAAACCTGACGTACGACCAGGTGTTCAGGTCAACTCTTCCTGAAGGAAGTGCACTAATTGGTTTTGCTGATGATACGCTGGTGGTCTCATGGGGTGAGACATGTACTATTGCCGAGGATAGAACAAATGATGGTCTCAAAATGGTTGCAGATAAGATCGCTGGCCTCAATCTGTCGCTAGCCCACGAGAAGACTGAAGCTATAGTTTTTAAGAGGAAATATAAGACCAGGTCCCACAGGTCATACTCAATAACTTCGCGGTTGAACTGAAAAAATGCATCAAACACCTTGGTATCATGGTTGATGAAAACCTGCGTTACGATATCCACATTAATGCGACAGCGGAAAAAACAAGAAGGGTTATGCAGTCTTTAGGGAGACTTATGCCTAACCTGGGTGGCCCGAAGGAGCCAAGGCGAAAACTGCTTGCTAGTGTGGTCCACTCAATCATTCTATATGGGGACCCGTTATGGGAACAAGAGATTAAATACAGTAAAAGTAGAACCGAATCCCTAATGCGGGTTCAACGCCAAGCAACACTCCGTTGCAAAAGTGCTTACCGTACTACGTCCTCTCTTGCTGCCAACATAATAACCGCTATGCCTCCCATTGACTTACTGGTGAATGAGAGAACGCTAGCACACTTCTCCAGAAGAGGTCAACTCGATGTAATCCATGATTTAAATATTACATCCAACTTCCGCGAGTATACACTGCGCAACTGCATAGTTCGAATTCGCGAGGAGGACAATAAAGGTACCTGGAGCAGAACCATAATTAAGGACGTTGCAGTTTGGTGCAGGCACAAGCATGGTTTTCTGTCCTTTCATCTGACCCTGATGTTGAGTGGGCACGGATGCTTTGGACACAACCTTCACAAGATAGGGAAGGAGCCGACCCCACAATGCCATCACTGTGAAAAAGCGGTCGACACAGCGCAACACACCATTTTTCACTGCCTTTACTGGAGGGTTGAGCGCGAGATAGTCTGCCAAGTACTCGGGGAATTTTACGTGGACACGATGGTCAACAAGATAGTGGACCGGATGGAGTGCTGGATAGCGGTAGTCGATTTTGCTTCCAAGGTGTTACTAACCAAGGAGGCCGACGAAAGATTAAGAAGGAACGAAGTTCATCCAGATAATGTTTAGTTCTTCTATATCACACTTGTTAGATTCTAAGTTGTAGCCCAATGGGCAAAAATTGCGAGGATAGAGCCCTACGAATATTGTTATTTATTTATCGATGTGAGAGTAGCGAGTGGGAGATTTTCCCACCGTTTCTCTATTAATTGCCAATTTTGTAATACTTGTTGCACTGAACGTCTCGATAGTCGTATTATCTAACGGTGAATTTCCTACCGAGACGTTATAGTGTTTAAAAAAAAAAAAAAGGTTAATTCAGCGGTGGCAGTCGTGGAGGTCGGACGCGTTTTGATGCCGCACCCGAGAGAATTCCTTCGTCTGTGAGTAAAAGTGCTTAGTTAGTTTAGCGCGTAGTCGTATTCGCCGCGTTACACTTCTGTGTATCGTCCAGTGAAAACCGCGCGCAAGTCGGGCCAGTACTTTTTGAGAATTTTGAGTATTTGTACACTTCCACGATTTACTGTGCCTACCGTGCTACGTATTATTTAGCTTTTGGTTTTAAAAAGTTCGCGTTCGGGTCGGTGTCGTTTTTGAGTCGACCCGATCAATATAACCGCTCCCAACGCCGCGCGCCCAGGAGTTGGGAAAACCCATTTTTCCAACCCACCATATTTCGTGTTGCGGCTGTTGGTGTAGTGTTCGCTCATTGCCACGCTTAGTCTTGGTGAGTCGTCCGAGTCGTGACGCTTTTGTGGGTGCGTTCGCTTTACCGCTCCGACACCTTATCGGTGAGTAAACTCAAATTTTTGATTTACCCTATACGTATACACACGGCCGCCGCAGTTGTTCTTGTAACCACGTGCACGGACCGATCGGCTGTTGGGAACTTTTGTCGCTTGGAATTTTTGACGGTTGGAAGTGCGTCCACCAAAGAGTTTGTAAAGTTTCTGTCGTCAGCAAGGCGGGAATTTTAAAACACCTCCACGGTGGATGTAACGGTGTTTTTGTCCCGCAAAACTTTATTAATCCCCTTGGAAAAATTCGGCCAACGTCAAGTTGCTTCTTAAGTTGCAGCGGCTGCCCTAGCATAAACGGGAATATAAGCCCCCACCCCCCTGCTATTTTCAAACTCCCATAACATTGGGAGTAGTGCCCGTGGGGCCTTCAAACTTCGTAGCAGGCTTCCTGCACACCAGGCGGAGACACTGTCGCCTTAGGGAAAGGGGCACCCCCCACCAACCCTTTTTGGGTTTGCATCTTTTTGGTGTGGACCAAACAAGAGGAGTCTCCGGAACCGCTCCTCCGCGGGGAAACGCGGGGTTTTCGGTCTTTGGGCTTCTTTCGGTCTTTTGGGTCGTCGGACTCCCCCTTGCAATAAACCCACTGATGGAATCTAAAACTGAAGCTGGGGCAGCGGGTCCTACGGCTGATGCCAGGCGTCCTCGAGCTCATCGAATAATATATATGTGGCGCTCAAAGTACTGAAAAAATCGTTGGCGGATCAGGATGGTGGCATCAGGCGGCTTTTGGATAAGCCACACAACTTGAAGCAGTACTGACAAAGAACAGAAGTGAACAGGTACGCGACACAAGTAAAGAGCTGCTTATGGGGTTAAATGGGCTCAGTGATAGAGAGATACGATGATGACATTCAACACTGTGGTTAAGTGTGTAAACGCTGACGCCAAGAAGGTAGAGTATTGTAAACCCAAAACTAATGATGTAGAGACCTAGTCGCCTGCTGGTGGGACCGTAGTCCTTCCGGTACTGCACCCACCCAGCAGCGACAACATGATAATTGCGACAACCACGGCGAACCATCGACCTCCTCGTGGACGATGGTCGTGAGGAGATGGGCGAAACCTCGAAAATCGGCAGCGCCAGCCCAGGTGTTACAGGAAAGGGTAGTGAATAATCCTCGTCTGAAAACGCGCCCTCCAGCAATTTATATAAATGTCGGACTGACGACTTTCCAGCACTCGCCCAAAAGATACGTGGAGGTGTCGATACCAAGGTCATTGGTGACAGTGTGGTGGGTCTGCGACAGACCAAGGCTGGTGGTCTCTTCATCGAGGTTCGAGGAGATCAGACACGCATTGAAGAAGTGCGCCCCGAGATTGCTAAAACTGCCAGTAAGGATATAGAGGTTCGAGGCATGCAACAGAGGGCCCTAATTAAGGTCCGCGATTTTGACCAGTGGACTTGCTCCGCCGAGATATCGGAGGCTATGATTAAAGCCATCGGTGTTGGGCAAGACTCGGTTAAAGTGGTGAGCATTAGGAAAAGGTTTGGGGGCACGCAGACAGCTTTGGTGTCAATGCCTGCGGTGAATGCTAAGACGATCATCAACTCTTGCCGATTAAGGGTTGCGATGGTCAGCTGTAGAACTCGGCTGGCTGAACCTAAATAGAGATGCTTTCGGTGCATGTCCTTTGGACATATGTCTAAGGACTGTTCTGGTTCGGATAGATCCGAGTGCTGCCGGAGATGTGGTGAGCCGGGACATAGGCGGAATCTTGCAGTGCTATGGTGGAGAAAATTGGCGCCTTTTCTAGGACCATTGGCGCGGTGAAGAACATGTAACAATGATTGACCCTACTCGCAGTCAAATGGCAGTTGGGATCCCATCGAGCGATATTGGAGTGGTTCAGATTAATATAAATCACTATTGGGAGGCTAGCAGCTGCTTCTTCAGACCATGGTGGAGCGTGATATCTCGGTGGTGGTTATTTCCGACTTCCTCCGAGCTATGGGCGACTTCGACCATTTGGTTTGAGAGCAGTGACGGTAAATGTGCCGTCCTTGTTATGAGTTCCTCCGAACTAACCATCTCAGACTATGGAAATGGCATTGGCTTCGTGTGGGTCAAGTTTGGCCCTTTGATTATACACAGTTGTTATTACTCTCCTAATTGCACTCTAATGGAATTTGACAGCTTCCTTAAGGGTTTGGAGGATTCCATTTGGAGCATTATTACCCCCGACGTAGATTTGATAATTGCGGGCGACTTCAATTCTCATTCCCCAGAGTGGGGCTCTATGACTAATGATATGAGAGGGTCTCTCCTCTTTGATCTAGTGTCGTCGGTTGGTCTCGTAGTGTGCAATATTGGTTCTCGTCCGACGTATAGGCGGGTTAATGCGGTCTCAGTTGTCGACGTTACGTTTGTGCGTGTCACTCCGGTGAACCGCCTACGTGTATTTGAGTGGTCGATACTGGAGGACGAATTATCGGCCAGTGATCACATGTACATTATTTATAAGTTGAAGACACATGACTCCAGGTCCATCTCGCCGGTAGATAAGGAAACGCAGATACCGAGGTTGGGCAGTGAAAAAAGTCAATTGGGATGCAGCAAACTTATATTGGGATCAGAAACAAGGCGCCGGGACCCGACGGCATATCGGCAAAGATCGTAGAGGCTGTGCAAAGGTGCAATCCCAACACACTACACAACCTGTACAACGCATGCCTTCGCAGCGGATCGTTCCCCGAGCGGTGGAAAAGGGCAAGCGTGGTGCTCCTTAGGAAAGGAAGCAAACCGGACGGGTCCCCTTTATCGTATCGTCCACTATGCTTGCTCAATGACAAGAGAAAAATACTGGAATTTCTTCTGGCAGGTAGGCTTGAGGCGCACCTAAAAACCCGGGGTGACCTTGTGCCCAACCAATACGGGTTTAGAAGCAAAAGATCTACTGATGACGCCGTCCGAAAACTAGATCAACTAGTAATCGCTGGGAAGAATAGAGGGATCTACTGCCTGGCCGTCTCCATTGACATCAAAAACGCATTCAATTCGATCAGATGGAGCGATATCATGGAGGCGCTCCAATTGTGGGAAGTCCCCCTTTATTTGCACAAGATCTTCAGATCATACTTTTCGCGGAGGTCTGGGACAGTTAATTCGCATGTGTCACCTGGAGGGAACTACTAAATCGACATTACTGGAGGAGTGCCCCAGGGATCGGTCGTCGGCCCTTCTGCTGTGGAACACCACGTACAATAAGGTGCTCGAAGAAGAACTCCCAGCAAGGTGTAGTCTACTAGGTTTTGCAAATGACACACTCCTAGTAGTAGCGGCGAAATCAATCCCGGACCTTGAACGGTTAGCAAACGGGGCGCAGGACAGAATATCGAGAAGGATAGCAGACCTCGGACTACAGATAGCAGCTGAAAAGATAGAGGCGGTACTTTTTACCGACCGATACAAGTACACCGTAACCAACATCGTAGTGAACGATAGGCCCATCGCACTGGCAGACGAGATGACATACTTTGGTGTTGTCATTGATAAGTCATGCCTTTTCAAGGTGCACGCGAAAAAGGCTTCCAATAAGGCAGAGCGGATCGGAGCAAGGCTGGCGAAGCTTATGCCAAACGTAGGTGCCCCTGTGAAGCGAGACAACAACTACTCGCATTAGTGGTACACTCAGTGTTACTGTACGACGCCCCGTCTTGGGCTCATTCCCTCGACGTCAT
This sequence comes from Pentalonia nigronervosa, assembly GCA_014851325.1. Classification (NCBI taxonomy): domain Eukaryota; kingdom Metazoa; phylum Arthropoda; class Insecta; order Hemiptera; family Aphididae; genus Pentalonia; species Pentalonia nigronervosa. Next base: position 2,836 of record JACXSJ010004655.1, on the reverse strand, counting down.
GCCTGGTAACGTGAAAACAATAAACAAAACCCAGCGTAAGGTACTTCTCAGGAAATTATTTTCATACCGAATAGTCTCTGAGGCAGCTGCGTGTGTCATTGCAGGCATCCCCCCAGCGGACCTGCTAGCCAGAAGTCGAGTATGGGAGTACCGGTGAAGACGAAGTAATAGCACTTCACCTGAATATCCCATTACAGATGAATGGCAAAGGAGATAGGACCGCGCTGAATTTGGGCAGTGGACGAAAACTCTTATCCCGAACATAGGAGGCTGGACGGAAAGGAGATTTGGCGAGGTGAACTATTATCTCTCACAGTTCCTCTCCGGGCGTGGATGCTTTGGAAAGTACTTATGACGGATTAAAAAAGCAGTAAATACCAGCTGTGTTGATTGTGGAGCACCGATGGACGATGCCGAGCATACCTTCTTTGCATGTTACAGGTGGGAGAGGGAGAGGAGGAAACTGAAGACAATGACGTACATGAATTCACTCAATAAACCGTAACGAAAGCGATGCTCAAGTCGGCGTACAACTGGGGAGCAGTCACCAAATTCGTGGATCACGTGTTGTCAAGAAGGGAGACTGAGGAAAGACAAAGGCAACAACAACCACTGGCAGTTTAATTTCGATTATTTAAGTCATGTGTATTGTAAGCCGAATGCCAACTTCAGACAGTGTAGGGCTGTCTATAGCTGTCAGCCGCTATTGCGGGCCAATTATTACTGTTATATAACTATGTGAACGTGTGTGTTTTACCAAATAAACGATGCTGGGGAGCTGGCGAAATGACTTACAAGGTATTTCTGGCCCCCAGCGGTAATGTAAAAAAAAAAAAAAGGTTAGATTAGGTTAGGTTAAGTTCCCCTAGTACAGCGTTAGCTGTTGTGGTGAACGGACGCACCTCTGTGTCGCTCCCGAGTACTTCTGTGTTTTTTTGCGTCATAGTGGCTTGTTTTTTGCGCGATGTGCCTTGTTAGACACAACGCGTCGATCGGTGCTACCCGCGACATTTTTGGACCACTAGTTTTTAGGTTATCCCGTTTTTTTGGTCCAAGACGTGGTTTCCGCTACTGTGCTACGAACCAACTTGGTGTTCGCGTAAAAAGTGCGCGTTCCGGCCAGTATCGATTTCGAGTCGGCTCGATTAAACAACCGCGCCTCCCCGCGACTTCTGGTGTACCGCGCGCCGCGCTAGACCTTCGGCAGTCCCGGAAAACGTCTTTTCGGCGTCTTAGTTCTCGGCCGATTGTGGGTGCGCCACAGGTCGACTAATCGCGCGCGACGGCTTGCCGGACGCGGCTCGGGTCGACGAGTCCGGGGACCACCTCTCCTGAGGAAGTCCGCCCAATTCCGAGTGAGTACTACAGTTTTCTTGTTTTTCCCAATGTGTTTCAACGGCCCCCGAAAGAAAATCTGATAAACAGCTGTTTCAACTAATTTTTGAGCGTCCGCCAAGGAAATTTGAAACCGCGTCCTCCAAGGAGCTTAGACAATCGCGTTCGCCAAGGAGATAGGAGAATCTAAAAATGCAGGAATTTAAAAACGCCTCCACGGTGGAGGTTACGGCTTCTGTCCCGTAAATACTTAAAAAACCCCATGGAACAACGCGGCCAAAGCCAAGTTGTTCCTCGAGGTACAGCGGCTCCCCCTACACCTACGGGAACATAAGCCCCCGCCCCCACAGTTTTTAAACTCCTCTAATGTTTCCGGGTGGCGGGTGTATTTCCAATTCATACAGAAAAAATAAAAAAAAATGTTAGGTTAGGTTCATGAAGGAGATCCTCCCTCGACGGAGCCCGCCTTGACGTGGCGGGGGAGCTTGCGGGCCCATAACTGGGCCTTACCAAGAAGTTCCTCCCGGCTTTGGCCTTAACTGATTGGTGTCGGTGCACTAGAGCCGTCTCTGGGCTTCACTGACTGGAGGCGACAGGCCTAGTTCTCCTGCGTATAATAGCTAACCAACCCAGAAGGAAATCTGTAAACAAACGTGGCAGTAGGGTTAAAATGCAAAGTGAAGGAAATCACTCTAAAAACCCGATATGGAAGTTTATCATCGAAGTATTGTTACCGCACCAGAGGTTCCGGAGCTTCAGGTGCCGGCAGTTGTGGGTGGGAGCGGCGTCAAAGCTGTGACCAAGGTAGTGGGCCCACAACCGTCGTCATCATGCAACCACGAGGGCATATGATACCTCCAGATTCGGTACGCCTGCCAGTCTTTTTCCCGGTGCCAAGAGAAGTGGTAGCAGCAGAGGGGGCAAGGTTAAAAGGCAAGAGTCCATGGCAAAGGGGCCGTACCTCCCCCTTGCCATGGACTCTTCGGGAGCCCCCGGTGGCAAGCTGGATAGAAATGATGTATCAACTCTAGATACTAGGACCACATTGACGGACAAGCTTGTCGCCAGTAATAAATGTACTAAGGGTTCCCAATCCGAGGACCTAAGCGGTATGTCGGTGGCTCAACTTAGGGAGAAAATGGAGATCAAGGAAAGAGAAGAGAGGGAGTGTGTGGATCGTGTAGGCAGGAGATTAAGCACGATACTCGGTGCGGTCAGGGAAGCGAAAAACGTGGCTAAACCAGTACAAACCGCACTTGCCGAGGCAATTAATGCGTTTAAACTGGTTACTAGCGCACGCAGACAAAAGCAGCAAGTTGGAGACCTATTGAAGGCTACCAAGGAAGTTAAGGTGACGGCACCTGCTAACGAGGTTAACCCTTCCTGTATGCCTGGTAGTGTTCTGGCCGAAGTATGGGACATTAGCTCAAAACTAGTGGAATACGGGGAAAAAATTGAGGCCATTGCCACCAAGCTAGCCAGCGCCCCCACACCGTGGAAT
>JACXSJ010004654.1:0-11805 GCA_014851325.1 Pentalonia nigronervosa | reverse complement strand
GCAAAAATATGATACTTTGGTATAACTGCTTGGTCTTAAAAACTGTATTAGTAACACTTGATTTTTTTATGATATGCTGTCAAAGTTTTGCACTGATATTTTGCATTTTTAGTATTTGAAACGATAAAAGTCAAAATTAATTCGATTCACAAACAACACGTAACACACTCATGATGCGTGACGACATTGTCAAAACACATAATAATTTTATTGTTGGTAGTGTAGTTATAGAATAGTCTTAAATATTTAAATCTAATCTACTGTTGCAGTAATTTAACGAGTCATATTAATATGAGAATATTCAGTATCAAGACACAAATTAAATAACTGTCCCTACAACATAGTAAATTAAATACTTGAACATTTTTTGGACGAATAGAATTGTGTTTTCTTCTCTCGCCAACCACCACCACTTCAGCTAACATATTTATACCATAAAAAATATGCATTTTACGTGTTTATAGTTGAAATATGCAATAATATTATGAATTTCGTTCAAAATATGTAAGTAAATGAGAAGTTATCAAAAAACCATGCACATAAATCCAAGAAAATCTATAATAAATGCGTGAAATCCTGGCCCTAACAATCGAATGGGGCTGGTCGTTTGACAAGGAACTACAATTAATGTGAAATGTAATAGTAATTATTATAATAACCGTCGACGGTGGCATATTCCAAATGCGCACGCCGTGGCCATCGTCGGACCCGGACGAGAACCGAAAATATTCGGTCAGTGCGATAATTATTTATAGAAACGTAACCCGTGCAAACGCTGTGCCGCGGTCATCGAGGTTGAGAAAAATTTTTTTTAAAAATAAGATACAAGTTAAGAAATATTTATGTACGTAAACCTTCTCTCTCCACTAACGCCGACGACTCCAATGATATGAGTGGCCACAGAGCTTTATTATACATGTACACTGTACATTGTACAGGGTGATTCAAAATTTATGTCACAGCCATTTCATCACATAAATATTCAATAAACAGAAAAACGTATAATATGAAAGTTTTTTCATTTAGAAATATCTAAAATTATTTGTACATTATATAATTTTTTACAATATATTAGGGAGATTTAGGTGGTCAACTTTAAAAAAAACATATGGGAACCTATACTTTTAAACATAATATGGAAACATTTTTTTAATACATTTTAGTGTTCAAACGACATTAATTAATGCAAAACTCTATGCTTGAGAGACGTTTTTAAAGATTTCTTAAGTCTGGGCGCCCAAAACCACCCTAAAATATTGTAAAAACATACAAATCGTTTTAGATGTTTCTAAATAAAAAAAATTGTCGTAAAATACATTTTTCTTTATATTGAATCAATAAAGTGGCCGTAACACAAATTTTAAATCGCCCTGTATATACGTATATATTATGATAAACATATATAAATTAGTTTTTGGTAGACATATCCGGCGGCGCGTAAGTACGGTTTATTTTTCACTGCGGTCGTTGGCAGCATTTAGAATGATATATTCTCCGCACTAATTGGCCGAATAATAATAAAATCGGACGATGACGACGATAATAATAATATAATTATTGTTGTTATTTATTAGATTTTTTTTAATATTAATTAATCAAAGACGAAATATTATCACGAGAGTCCGAGCGCCGCACAGCTTGGCGGTAATTATTCATCCTACCCGCGAGTATAATATTATATTAACATAATAAAATATTATGTCATAAATAATAATATTAATTATTAATAGTATTATTATTATGACGGTTTGTGCTTCCATACCCGTGTGTATATTTTTGGACCGAAACTGGGTTAGATATCACATCTAGGAAACCGTCTAAAAAATAGTAATAGTATGATGATATTATTATTTATCATATCGCCCGACGTTTTTCGATATTTCATCTTTATTTATTTATCTGTTTTTTCCTCTACACTTAAGTTTATAATTAACTCGGTTGCAACTCTTCCTAAAATGACGTAGCATGATAAATATTACAGAGGAAACCATTTTAAAGCTGTACGTACTTTTTCTTTTTTCTTTGCCATCGGCATTAGAATAAATTCAAAGAAATCTTTTCCGCGCGTTCAATTTCACCTAACACTTTTTTCTTTTCAACAATATAACATATGAACTACAATGTAGAGTTAAGTAATAAATATTTATCGAGCTCAAAACCTATACAGTGTATATTATTATAGATAGGAAATCCGATGCTCACGTGACACGTCATTAAAAAGTTATTCTAACAGGACGCGTGCAAGTTGATCGTAACATAAGCCGGCTCGAATGTAAAAAAAATGTCTATCGGTCAACGATTTGATTTTTTTCTACATATTATTATACCCCATACGAATAACATAATAGTTATTAGAAAAATAATATGTGTTGTCTGCACGCACAATAAGAGTTCAAAAAATGCACATGTGCACATATTAATTCATAATATATACCTTTGACGACTTTAATTCATTTACGTATGCTTTTGGATTACATTATTTTCATATCGATTTTTTGCTATTAAATTGTCAAAAACGACGTGATTTTACTCGACAAATGATCTCGTTTGCTAAATTCAACGTTTACCTATATTATTCTGTGTACGTTTCGATCAACAGTAAATGTCAATAATGCGTAACTAATATACACTCTTTTTACAAGCCAAACGATAATCTAAAATTGTAATTTTTGTTCTAAATCATCATACAAGATCGCCTGCAATGAAGGGAGTTGCCAAGAGACCCGTGCCCCTCCATCATCTGTATTAAACTATTATATATTCAGGTTTAAAAGTTCACTAATTCTTAATTCATAAGAGTGATTTAATGGTCTGGCTTCAATAAATATAAACAAATCTGATAAATATCTCACAAGCTCTAGGAGAAAGATCCTAGACGTCTTTATTAATTAGATTTAACAAAATAATTATATTTAAGATCCGAGAGCTTGTTCTGCTCTATAGTAGATTTTGAGTGTACCTACTACCTCATCATTAAGTATATTATGTCACTATATTATATTGGAAAATATGTTAAATTTAAATTCAATAATAATAGTCGTTGTATACACGAAAAACCATTCTGAGCGGTTATAGAATATAGACTCGTTAACGCGTTATAGGTTACCTTTATCTATATTTTATAATAAGCTTAAAATACTATCATTTATATTTATATTAGTAGTAAAGGAGGTTGAACTAATTTTAAAAAAGATTATGGCTTATAGCTAATGTAATTTATAAGCAGATATCGGAGTATTGTACCATAAATAGGTTCATAAAATAAATAGATTTAGATTCGACTAATTATTTTTAAAATGTGATGAAGGCATGCATGTATAAAATGTTTAAACATTTGTATTAAAATTGAAAATGTTATGAATTTTAAACAACAAAATAATTTGAACATTTTCGTAATTTGAATTTGTTATATAAGAACGACTTGTGAGAAATCTTGTATTACATTTTCAAACTTTTTGAGCAAGAAAATATGTTGCACCACGTCCCATCCAAAATCATGTCTACACAATTGTCGTTTGATATTACAGGTGCAAAAATGTACTATATGTTGTAATCTGCAGACATATACAGATGAATATTATGTAGACACAACAATAGTCAAATTCTGATCGTAGAGGGTGTTTACAGTCCTAACTAATTATGAAAAATTGAACGATGATAAATAAAAACAAATACGTTAGATGTTAGGTAATTTTTGTAATATTTCTAAACTTTTGAATCTATAGAAATTTTAATATAATCATGTATTAATCGTGTTAATCATGTTAAATTCTAAAAAAGTTATATCAATCTGGCTTTAGAAGAAACATTTATAATCTAATGCAATCAAATTTAACAAATAGAACACAATCAGTAAAAATAAATAATGTATACAGTAATCAATTACATACGTATTTCTCACGGTGTTCCTCAAGGTACCGTTCTAGATCTCATTTTATTTGTTATTTACATTAATGGTATATTAAATTTGAATGTAATTCTAAAATTATTTGTTATGCCGATGACTCTGTATTTTTTGTAACTGATAAAAATACTGATTCTTTATACTCCAATGCTAACAGAATTATAAACAACGTTAAATAATGGTTTGATAACAACCTATTAGAATTAAATCCTAATAAATCTAAATACATATTTTTTAATAGTACTTCTAAACTTAATTTATCTAATAAATTATGCTTTTACTCAGTACATTGTAATGGTGACTCTAATAATTGTATAATATTAGAACTGGTTAACGTTATAAAATACTTAGGTGTAACCATTGACAGTAAATTAAAATGGGTCATTCATATAAATAATTTAACAAATATCGTTAGAAAATTTTTTCTATTTTTATCCTTAGTACAATTCATTGTTAGTTATGGCATTTGTATCTGGGGTCAAGCATATTATTCACATACTTATTAACTAAAAATCTCTCTTAAAAGGTTAATTAAATTTTTACTATTGAAGCCTATGTATTATAATAATAATTCTGTTTATTTAGAACTTAATGTTTTATGCATTAATAAGTTATATTTTAGAAATATTCTTTAAGTTCATACAGATTGAAGCATATATTAGCTAAAATGAATCACTCATATAATACACGTTACAAAGAAAACATTAATATTTATATATCTATTTTTAAAAAACAATTAAGTCTAAAAAGTTCTATATCAACAGCTACTCAGATATGTAAACAACTTAATATTAATATTTATAATTTCAAAAATGATTGTATACTTATTTAAATCATTTCTGAAAACTTTAGATTTCACAGATATAGATTTGTTATAAGAATGTTGAAAAATTGTATAATATTTGTCATTATATTCTTTGTTAAATCATTTATTTAGAATTACTGATGTTTTATATTGTTAATTTGTATGTTTTTTTCTTTTTTGTACTGTACTCAAACTTGCATACCCCCCAAAACAAGTTTATGCTTAAAGGGGAGTTGCAAACATATATCATACATATTTATTATCATTTATTAGTGTAAATTGTATATTGTTTTTTCCAAATAAAAATTATTGTTACTATTATTATTATTATTATTTAATATTCCTATCACATTCTAAGTTAGCAAATAAATTCAAAATATTATATACACGACTTGATAAATACATTTCTATTAATATGGATAATTGTCGAATAACATCTAGCGACATTGGAAAATGTAGTTAACGTACTACTTACGTTAACTCTTCTCTTTAAGGTAACAGACCTTTCACAGGAATAATAATATTACTTATAGACAAAGTAAACGAAACACCGAAAAGTGCACCAAAATGTCCATGTTGATACATTTTATACAACATGATATTATTTTTATTTTTTTTTTTTTGGGGGGGGGGTTAAGGCTTCGACAACTAAGGTCATAGCCTGTGGAACTGTGGGGGAGGGTACTGTAGGGTTTTCGTATACGTATGTGTGGCAAGGTTTTTACCATTACAAAACCCGAATTATCACCCATCCGAGAACTATATAGTAGTAGCGGGCATTACTCTCAGTCGTAAAATGCGACTACAGTAGCAGCCAACGTGCCGCGCCAAGCCACATATATATTATTTTAATAGCTGTGAATTGTCTATATTCAGGATAATTGGTGACGTAAATAAATTTCTTTTATATCTACACATTTTTATTTTTAAGCTTAAATATTAAAAATACCTATATATTGGAAAGTTGGGCGATTAATTTATGTCCAAGCCACTAGCCCCCTCCTCTAGTTGCACCACTGGGTGTACAGTACTTGACACTTGTAGTGTATAATTTGTGTAATAAACTATAACAGCAGACACACTGTTTATTATAACAGATGTCTGGTCTACCGGGAATTAATTCGACTCACCCAAACGTTATAATGTACATATGAGTAATATAGTAATCGAAAAAATAAAGGCCATTCCGGGCGAATGAATTGCAACCCGGCAGGCGACAATACAGACGTGTGGTAAGTATATAGAAAATAATATAATATACACATAAAGTAGCACATGCTGTAAAAATAAGCTACAATTTGAAATCGCGAGTTCCGCCAAAAGATTTATACGATAAAAAGAATTAACCAAATTGTTGCAGCACAACGTTAAACGGATCTAAAGATGTAAAGGCATGTTTTCATTGATTTTCATACGAGCCAAGTCGATTTTTATATCTGAACACTACATTGATCGGAAATATAAAAATATTCACCTATAGATGGATTAAAAAAAAAAATTAAAACGAAAGAAAAAAGGAGGAGAACGCACTATTAAAAATTGTTCGATACTTACACGAGACAAAAGTCACGGATGGACATTAAATTATTTAATTAATAATTAATGATAATTTTTTATATTTACCGGCCAGATAAGTCTACTTCAAATTCTCTTTGACGGGTATGCACTGCTACAGGCATTCATTTTATAGTCCATGAGTGTGTCAGTGCTTAGTACAGTATTCTTATGTTGCGCGGATGATCGTGCTCTAGTTTATAACCACGAATGGTGCTAGATACGCGATGTTTGTTTTATAACATAAACGTTTCATGCATGTTTGAATCAGAATAAGAAAAGTTTTTTTTTCATTTTATTGGATTTTTTTGACAATTTTTAATTTTATGGACATTTTATTAATTTTTTTAAAATCATTTTAACGTTTTTTAGGGCATTTTCCTGGATTTTTAAATTTTATTTTAAGATTTTTGTTTTAAAAAATAACTTTATAACGTGCTAATAAATATTTTACTCAATCGAGTATTATAAATCGTAATTTTTCGAACGGATCCATGGGTAAAACGTAAAATCGCAACTACGAGAAACGGCGGAAAATTTATTCGGAATACTTAGATTTAAAGTCCATGTAAAAGATTTGAAATTATGCAGTCCTTCAAAAATTGTGTAACATTAAATTAAAAAATATTTTTTGGTTTAAAATTTAAGTGAATTATTTTAAATCTTTAGGTTATAAAAATATTTTTAATTAGGGTATTTTTTTGTGGTTTATTAGGGGATCACATTCCCGGACTGATACATAATATTAGTACACTTTTAAAATTATTATCTATAAAAAAAAACGGTGAAACCAACGTGGAGGGATGAAGGGGCCTGGTCGGTTCGCTAATTCTCTGTAAACACGAAACGGAGACATTATGTAGGAAAAAGTTTTATTATTCCTGTTACGAAACTTTACCGGTTGTAGTTGTTTTAAAATTTTAAATAGTTTTAACCCTCTTTTCGTTATTTTTTACTTGTTTGTGTCTTCCATCCAAAACCACTTTTGCGTAATAGTATATAATATACATAAGTAAAAGGCGCGAAAATCTGTCGATGTAATAATTATAAGTCATAAGTCATCACGATCGTTGCCACCATCGTCTGAATAGTCGTCGTTAACATCCGATCGAATATTAACACCGATTAATCGCATATGGGCGACGACGCGCGTTACGTATATCGTATATTATAATATTGATATTATTATTGTGCCGCAAAATAGAGGCGGAAAAGATGACGACGACGACGACAACGCAATGAACGAGTGGGTAAAAAATGCATTTGTATTAATATATATTATGTCGTGTGCGTTCGGTCGTAATAAAAAAAAATTATACGTAATAACTGTTACTAAATGGTATTGACATGTACGCGCGGGACACCCCATCGACGACGGGGTGATGTGGATTGTAGCGGGAAAGAAGACTCGGAAATCGTGGGGAGGGTCGGGGGCAAGGGCGGAACGGCAATAATTGTAAAAAAAAAAAAAAAAAACGTGGACTTTAGCTCCGGGGCGAATACGAGAAATTCGTACGGGCACGGTCTCTCTCTCCGCGTCTCTAATTCGAAACATCTGTATTGTAACTACTCTTCGCGCCGTATTATAGTCTCCCTCAACCCCCTCGCTATTGTCTCACTCTCTCTCTCTTTCTCTTACTCTCTCACTATCTCACCACCCCGTCTATCACATCCACTCACCCTTTCACACTGTTTGTCTCACTCCAACCGGACAGCGCAGCAGCATCGCGGCGGCAAATGATATAAAAGGGGTGTAGGCGCGCGCGTGCGTGTGTGTGTGTGTGTGTGTTGTCATTGTCCCCTTTTCGGATAATCAACCGCCCCGCGGGTCCTATGTATTCGCCGCGGACGACTGTATACATAGTATATGGTATATAAGTACTACGGTGGCGACTGTACGACGACGACAATACTACTACTATTTATATATATAATATTATATACTATACGACCACTAGTTTATATACGCGAATCGTTCTCGTCGATGTGGGTGACAAATCAATACACATACAATCGTGCACGAACGGAGACCATTATTGTATTGGTGTGTACCACGTGCAGCTGCACGACACTGTGTTATTGTTGCCGTCTATGGAATTTAATTATAAATTACACGGTACCGCCGCCGCCATCGAGAGTATTAAAATTTGAATAAACAATAACATTTCGAATATTGCTTTTTAAGAAACACTCGCCCGATCTCCCGAAAACTGAATACGAATGGTACGCCCATATTATATAGGTACAATTTACTAACAATATAAGATGTCACCTATTACAATTACGACGCAACAATATGACGTAAATAATATATATATATAAATGTATATGTGTGTATATGTCAAGGGTGCGTACAGTGTACACATTGGCAGAAATCTTTCTGATGGGAGTGAAAGTGGTCTTACATTTAAAATCATTTTCACGTTTGTTTAGCTTTGATGGATGATTTATTGTATTGGACCGATTTGTCAATAAAGTACATTTTAGTGTCCCAATAGTTTTAATCTCTGTCCCGTTTCATTCCGGAAATAAAAACTTTTTATTTCATTAAAGGTATACGACAATAAATAATCAAACGTATTTTTAATTCATAAGAAATATTGTGTTCATTGCACAATATATACTATGGAAGTTGAAGGTGATTAAGAGAATTCGTTTGACTATACTTTAATATATATAAGTATTATGTATTTACATAAACATATATTATTAAATTTAAGCACCCCTTAAAATTCGACTAAAATGTCTTCGCTCGTGAGATTCAATCGTACAATATGAGTGTGTGTGTGTGTGTGTGTGTGTGTGTGCTGTCTCCGTTTTGGTGGGTATAAACTCACGCAAAATGACGGCGGAGGCGATGCAATAATAATAATTAATAATCGACCGCCGCCTCGCCGTTTAATTATTCACCGCGCCGACTTGCTGCTGCTGAATATTTACTTTAAAGACGTAATCAAACGGTATATTCGATTATATATTTACAGTGAGTGTGTGTGTGTGTGTGTGTGTGTGCATCGGTTGCTTAGGGGAGGGGTTCGCTCCCGCAATTTTCGGGCAGCGTCACCGTGATTTCAAGCATCGTATTTTCGCCATCACGTTTCTTCACTGTGCTCTAAACTGGCAGATTATTATTATTTAGTCATATTAAACTATCAATTTATACACCAAAAATAGCGATGTCGTTTTTTTAACGGAGTCGCAATATAAGCTTAAATTACGCAAATCGGAATCACCAGAGCTGTAGGAGACGAACAATTCTCGTTTCACAGCGCACAAATAATATTATAAAAATAAAAAGTAGAAAATATGATTATTCCACGTTTACCGTGTAAACAATTACTATAACAAAAATATTACTATGTGCCTTTATCGGCGGATCTGTTCCAGAGTATAAAGCTGTCTCATATTATATACTTACTCATCATGCACGCCAATCGAGTGTGCCCATATTATAGGCATAATTAGATGACCTAACATATTATAGACCTAACCTAACCTACAGGCATCATACAATTACTTAAAGTTAATCACCCTAGATGGAAATTCGTGTTTCATTCGATATTGCTGAATACAGTTTATGTTATAATTCTCCAAATATATTATATGAAATATGAAATTAATTAATAATTGTTCCGCGTTAGGCGTATTACGCATAATAGTGTGTACAAACTACAATATTTTACCGTTGTATTTTTTATAATATTATGAACTATGATTAGGTACGAATCGCATAAACAACAACTAGATACCCCAAAGGAGGTTTAAATTGTTTTAAAGTATAAATTATTGTTTATAATTATTTAAGTTATACATTATGGCTTTATGTTTGGTATATTATAATATATATATATATATATATATATTTAATTGAAATGAACAGGGGTGCATGCCGGCACGACTGCAGAGTATTTTCAAAGATATTTGGTAATGAAAGTATATTTTTCTAAAATCATATAACTATACGTACATATTCATATTAATAATTTTTCACATTTATACGTCTTTTCGAGTAAGGAGAAAATATCCTAAGGATTCGGTAGACGGTAAACACTAATGTATATACTCGCATACAAACTCGCAGCAGTATAATGTGATAATTATGATTCGCGACTGTGGCCTGCTGCTGATGTAGATACTATACGCGTGTGGCACAAATCGACAAGCGTATTATATTCACGGGAGACCGATGGCCGTCACATCCTTTCTCAGGTTCTGCTCAGAACGAGCAGACTTGCCGGTACAATTATTGTTGAGTCTCCTTAACTACTTTCCCGTGTTAATTCTGACGTCCCATGCTTCCGTCACACGCATACTATCTCATCGTTTTTCCATATAGGTACCTACGTAGGTGCACCTACCTACGCATGAATGCGCCACCTGCAACCATGCAGGAAATCAACCATCACTTTGAACGGTGCGTGCATAATATATTATATAGTTGCCCTGACCAATCTTTTCTCGTATAATTTTGAATATCAATTTATTTAATTGCACATCGATCAACAAGATAATATTATTGTCTTGTGATCGTCGTGTTTCGGAATACGTATAGAATATAATAGCAAATAATATTTTTGGTTTTTGATTGCACCGAAATGACAAAATCTAATTTGATCTGTTGTAGTCGTTAACACGCGCGTATGATAAACTCGATTTTTCGGATGTTCAAAATTTACTCGCGTCGCTGCAGAGGGTCGAAAGCAGGGAGTGTCCAACCTTTTTGGAAGACCGAGCCAAGTAAGTGAAAGTTTTCGTGGGCTTACATTTTATTTGTCGCCATTGCTATCGTTGTAATAACGATAACACATACACATACTATTGAATAAATATAAGGCATATTATGGATACCTTATGTGAATAGATTTTATTTTTAATAATTTTTTTTTCTTATTATATTATACATAAATAATTAATGGTTTTGCAATGTACGAAAGAACAACATCAAAACTTATTATAGGTCGAAGGTTAACACTCCTGGTCTAAAGTATTAGAAACTCTCTAGTCGACTACCGCCTATGCTTATTATAATTTTAAATATGTGGCAAGTTCTGCGATAGCAGTCGTCCGGCTCGCACGTGTGTTCTGATCCCGGGTGTTAAGAATTGTCTTAATTAGTACTCTCTATTAAACATCATAAATGTCTTAATTGATTAGCAGTTTATTTTTCCTACTCGCTCCAAACATTTTTTTTTCTTTTTTTTTATTTTTTCTTTCATACAACTTATGTGTTTGTGTACATTAGGGTGGTCCTTATTTTTTAAGTTTCAAAATTTGAAGCAGAGACCCCCAAAATCTGATCTTATGCATGTACAAATAATGTGTGAAAAATTTGGTCAAGATTAGTTAACTCTAAGACGTGCCCCAAGAGGGTTGATTATTTGAACTTAGGGTAGTTTTTCAGTTTTTCCTTATTATCTCATAAACTATTCTACTTACGATAAGAATGTATAGAACGTTTATTATAAATAATCTTATTTCCTATAAAAAATGTTATAATAAAAAATAAGCTCAAATCTATTGATTTACAATAAAATCAATAATA
>JACXSJ010004653.1:0-11797 GCA_014851325.1 Pentalonia nigronervosa | reverse complement strand
ATAATTTAATTGGTTTCTTAATTTATATTTGTCTGACCTTTTGTTTTGGGGGAGGGGGGTGATACGACTTTATTTCGGTGCTACCCCATTCCTCTATTTGAGCCTATGAGTATCGTATACATCAGTTGGAGTAGGGTGGGGTGGGTCATAAATAATTTGTTCGCTTCCATGTGATTTAAAGTTCGCTACGTCACTGGTAGTGACACTGTTCAACTAAATAATTATTATATTATATATAATTGATACTTATTATATTTTTTTTAAATCTATCATTGAGTATTTCTTCTGCTATCATAAAAAAGGTAATTAATTATTAAAATCCATTTTTGTTATAAATGACAACAATATATATGACAAACATTTATAGTTAAAAACTTAATAGTCAATAGATCGAAATACTGAAATTGTAAACTACAAAACACGCGGGAATTATATAACTTTTATCAATAGGAATATAATAATAATAATTTATATTACAACATTTCAATTACAATTGTTGGTAGTACTTTTTCGATTTTCGATTTTCTGGTCCTTATCATTTTTCGGACAACTGCCAATCATCGAAAATATTCATGGGGTGGATGATTTATTTTTAATACAAAAACTACGCAAGATAAGAACCATCTCCTGAACGCGTTCTAATTGACAAGAGTCTGTTACCGTATAAGGATCCCATAGGACAGATCTCTAATACAGATTGAACTCCTTGGATATATGCAATACGAACCCAAGCGTCTTTAAAGCATTGCAACATATCATTTCAATGTGGGAGTGAAAATTGAGATCTGAATTAAAAATAACACCTAAGTCTTTCTTACAACCCACAATAATTATATTGTAATATTTTCATTAAATTAGTTTAGTTTATTTCCTAATGTAGTAATATGTACCTAGAGATTATTAGATGCTATTTTATCTTATTGAATGAGTTTTAATTTGATATGCATTTCTTTAGTAATCCTTGTATGCGAGTATACATACCAATAGTTAAGCTATATAATACTGATTACTGAGTATTGCTTATACGATGGCTATAAAATATATATCAATATCTGAATATATAATAATTAATAAGTGTTATTGCGACTTTATTCTTAGTCTTCATTTTTTTATTAGTTCTGGACATAATTAGTTTTAAGTTTAGTAAAAAAAAACCTCGTACCTTATTCTATAAATGATTAATAATATGCAGGGTGTTTCACAAGAATAAACCAGCTTTAGTCGTTTATATTTTGAAATAAAAAAGCTAGGGTTTTCTGGTTTCATTGTCTCGGGCGTGCATACAAAATGCCAACAGATGACTCTAGAAGCTATGCTGATAAGTGATAAATTCAAATCACGTTTATTAGTTAGATATCTTTTGTTTTCATTCCACCATGGCGACTGAACGAGTCACAGTCACACCAGAGTAAGAGCAAGCTCTTATGCTAGAGCAAGTTTGGCGAGAATTCGAATACCATCTCGTATGGTGGTAGGGGCGTAGCCGCATAGGTATCGATTGGGACCATCCTAAAATCATTCAAAGCTCTAAGATTAAAATAAAATAATTTTTTATGTTATTAATTAGCTAATTTTGTGTGAAAAGATTTTAAACCCTCTGTCTAAATCTAAAATTTAATTAAATTTCTGCCTATGACACATAATATAACATTTGTGAAAGTATCCTCTAACGTGTGCTACTTATATTCGTTTTTACAATATCTTACCAATAAAAATATATGAATATTCAAAATCAGTCCATTCTTTGTAGAACATCCTGTATTATTTTACGAAGTTATGGTCGTAGTTTTGGTGCAACTACTTAACACCGTATACACAAAACAACAATTTATAAGACGTATTATCTGAGTTTATTCGATGTAATGGTGAATGATGATATACTAATGCTTTATAGTACACAATTGTCGAATTCACTCTTGAAGGTTGAAATAGATAATACAAATGTAAATTTATATAGCATGTAAACATTTAATAAACATCAATATATTGTGTAGGTAATAAGTACATAGTGTAATGTATAAATTGTAATATGTATTTATGGTAAATTAAGTGCATGAATTGGAAAAAGAAAACAATTAAAACTTAACTTAATTTTTGCTATAACTTTAAAGCTTTGTCCCCCATTACATTCCCTATAGCCATTAATCTTCAAATAAATAACTAAAATATGCGAGTATACAAGTAATGCTATTTCGAGTTCAGAATTAAAATGTTGACAAAATTCATCAAAAACACGAAAATATACTAATAATTTTGTAGATAAAAAAATTTATAAATGTTCATTTTTTTAGGTAAAACTTAAAAAATGAATTCAATGTTCCTCATTAAATCATAATTTATTCATACCGAAACCAAAAAATCTAAAATAAAATTCAAACAACTTTTCTTTTTATAGATATTTTTGGTAAATTTTTTACCCATTGTTTAAAAATTATTAATCGTAGAAACTTGAACAATTCACTTAAATAGTCATTTTCTATACTTAAAATGTTAACATTAATTTTAAGTTCAAATTATGATGAAATTTCGGATATTTAAACGATTTTAGTTAGTTTTTTGTAATTTAAAAATTGATCTATATGTATAATCAATGACAAGGTATACTCTACACCTTCTATACAGCCACGGGCGGATAAGTCTACCGGGAAGCCGGACATTTCCCGGTGGACCCCCTTCATATTTGGACGATGGGGACTTTTGCCCTTCTTTATCGTTTGACGAAATGACTTATTAATATTATACAAATACAATAAAAAATTAGAAATATAAAATAATTTAATATAATAGTCTAAACAGCCTAACGTATAATCATATATCTGTGCTATTTTACAAAAAAGTTTTATCAGCCCGCAACCACCAAAATTAAAAAGTTCTCAATAGTTTTAAACGCGTCGAGAAAAACAAAAAAAAAAAAAAAAAAAATTAAAGAAAAACGGAAATTTTTTCACAAAGCAAATTTTTGACAAAATCAATTTTGATTTTTGGTGTAACAAAAGAAATAATGACTGTAGACATATGAATTGTTCACCAAATTATATATTATATTATATTTATATAAACATTTTCTATACACCATAAAATGTTCAATATATTTTGATTTTTTT
Source organism: Pentalonia nigronervosa (assembly GCA_014851325.1). Taxonomy (NCBI): domain Eukaryota; kingdom Metazoa; phylum Arthropoda; class Insecta; order Hemiptera; family Aphididae; genus Pentalonia; species Pentalonia nigronervosa. The sequence goes on along the minus strand of JACXSJ010004653.1, from coordinate 8,693 downwards.
TGAGCTATTTATAGGCATGAACAATTTTCAGGTATTTTAAAAAAAATTTTTATTATTGTTGATAAAAATATTTTAAATATGTCAAAAAACCTGAAAATTTTATACAAGGTTCTTCATAGTTTGTTATAAGTGAAAATCAATAAAAAAAAATTGAGCATAAGTCTAATAGTTTTTTATAAGCGTCTAAAGTTAAAATTTAGACAAAATACATAAAAATCACAAAAATTTGCTGTTTATTTTTTTTGGTTTGGAAATTCTTAAAATATGTTCTGTTTAAATTTAAGATTTAAAAATTTTGCACAAAATTCCGCATAAGTTTTTCTATCTTTTTTAAAAAAAAAGTTTATCGAAAAGTCAAACAAATTTTTTATAAACTTTTGAAATTAGACATTGAATATTCACCTGTAAACTACCGATTTCTCAGCGAACCATTTTTTTATTTTAATGTAATTCAAAAATGAATAACCGTAGACAGATTTTGAAAATTTCACCAAATGTTTATATTATCATTTTTTATACACCAAAAAATTAAAAGTATATTTTCAATACAATGTTTTCTGCAAAAATTATTTCAACCTACTGTATTACTTATAGTAAAATTAATTATTTTAAATGCAATAAAATCTTAAAATACACTCAGTTATGTAGGTTGACAGACTGTCTCGCTCAGAATCGTTTTACGTTATAATGATTTATATCATTAAATTCAAATTTAACACATGCGTGCTCCATTCAACACATATTGTACAGCAGGGACTCACTTGGGAACATTTTTTCCTGTGAAAATCAACAATAAAAATTTTGTTAGTTTAAAAAACTTGATAAAAAATTATTAAATTTTTTTTTTTAGAAAAGTAAAAAAACTTATAGAGAATCTTGTATTGAATTTTTAAATCTTAGTTTCAAATAAAAATTTTTTTATAAATTTCCTAATCAAAAAAAAACTGCACATTTTCGTGATTTATGCGTATTTTGTTGAAATTTTGACTTTAGATGCTTATAAAAAACTATTAGAGACATACGCTCATTTTTTTTTAATTTTTCACTTACAAAAAGTTATGGAGAATCTTGTATTCAACTTTCAAGGTTTTTGACCAATTGAAAAAATTTTTATCGACATAAATAAGAAAAAACTCCGAAAATTTATTATGTCTATAAATAGCTTAAATAAAATCTAAATATGTATATGAAAATTTTATTGTGTATGAAAATTGGTCATATATTTTGTCAAAATGTCATATATCATATATGATTTTGTCGGAAATTGGCTTCGCATAAAAATTCCCGTTTTTTCCTTAATTTGTGTGTTTTTTCCGACGCATTTGAAAACTATTGGAAATTTTTACTTTTGACCCCTCAAAGTACCAATTAAATTTTTTCTACCAGAAAAGATGCTGATGAAGAAAATCAGAGCACTTTTACTGTACTTAAACATAATGACAGACACAAAAAAAGAAAAAAAAATCTACATCATTGTAAAATCAATACATTCTTTGCTCTGTTCAGAATTTAAAAAAAAATAATAATAATAGTAATAATAAAAAATAATAGCTTTTAAAATGTTTGGCCATATGATTATGTACGTTGTTTTTGATTAAATTTATTATTACTATTATTTATTATATGATTTGATTATTTGAAAATAAAACAAAATGTGCACTAATAATATTAAATCCATTTATATTATATGAGTATAATTAACAAATACCAAATTTGACAATACCACACGAAAAAAAGGCAGGTAAAAACATTCGCAATTGTGTTACGGGAAAAGGTCCGTGTTCGTAATCGTGTCATTCACAATCGTATATCACCCTTTAATTTAACTGTTAATTATAATCATTCACTGATTAAAGAAGAAGTATATTATGATGAGAAATAATAACAATTATTTGCGTAATCTTAATAATTAATGTAATTTCACATTTACTATTTAGTTTACACGTAGACCATCAACATAAGCGGATGGCGTTGCTATACGGAATATAAAATATATTGATGGTTAATTTACAATATATTGATATTATTCTATAGGTGCCGTACCAGCTTGTGTAAAGTATTAAGTGAAAAATTTAAATAACTATCATAGAAAATGGTTAAATATGTACGGATTACAATTAAAACGCAGTGGTATGTAAAATATGTAGATTGGGATAGGGAGATTTAAAGTTATGGGTATGCACTGAATTTCAAATCTTATATCTATTTTATTATAATTTATTTGATTCTAGATTTACACTAAAGTAAAAATTAATTTTAATCTAAATATATTATTATTTTGTTTACACTTTGAAAAAAAATATTCCAAATTTACTTAGTTTAAAAAACTATAAGTTTAATATTAATTTTTGGTATTATAAAGCTTCTAAATAGTAAATATAATATCTATACTCAAATAATTTATTATTATCATTGCATCTTATAGAATTTAGTCATAACTATCAATTGACAAATATTTTATTATACCTATACATTGAAAAGTAGAAAACATTTTAAAAATTTTACATAAATAAATATCATAGTGTGAAATATGCAGGACCCTGCTTCTTATAAAAACAATTACTTTTGCTCCACACTTTATTATTTTATACAAATGTATAGTTTTAAAATATAATTTTAAACATACTGTTTTTTTTCTTTTTTAGAAAACTGGGACTAGATTTAGTTCCTAGGTGTGGTGCCGAGATGGTTGATCCAGCTACAATGAGTGCTGTTGAGCTATATAAAGTAGTATGTGTATTTAATTATGCAAACAATTACATATTATTTAATTATTATTTGTAGACGTATAACTTTTCTTTTTATGAATTTCAGCATGTTCAAAGTTCGGAAAATATTCAAGGTGTATCGGTTAGTATTTCATCCTATTTTTATTATATAATTATTTATTATATTAAAAACAATTTTCTTAAAATTGTAGGCACGAGGGACATTAAGAAGACCTAAGGATACGTCTAAAATCCAAACACGTCATATGTTTATGTGTATGCGAGACTTCGGTTATCATATTGGGGAAGAAACCGAAGTATATTTTTCACTCTATGATGCTAAAAATTTTAAATTTATCAGGCAAGTGTTTTAAATTTGTTAAAACATAATACAATATTCTTTTATACTCATTTATTGTTTCACAATCGCTTTATATTAATTGCATCGTTTTTGAACATGGCCAGTGAACGATTTTTAGTGAAAATTTCTAAAGAAGGTTTTTCGAATTACATAGAAAAATTACACAACAATTGTACGATTTTTACCGTAAGTTTCGAATATCTCGCAATACTTTTATAATATTATATATATATATATATATATATATATATATATGTTCACCTGACTATATTTGGTCTGCTTAATAGGAACTCGGGTTGCAAGACTTATCGCGTGACCTTTACATTGTTGCTCACGTGATGCGCATCGGAAAAATGGTGTACTCTGAGTCGTCCAAAAAAGTGTCTCTATCGTCGTCGTCGTCGTCATCGTCAGCACAAACACCAGCGTCCTACTTCAAACGTCCGCTGGGAGTTGCCGTCCTGAACATCGGCGAAATGCTGACCTCGAACAGCAGCGGCGGCGACGAGCGGGAGTTCACATTTCGCGTGTTTCAGACGGACGAGAAGGACTTCTATCAGCTGCATGACACACTGATTCGGAAACAGAACAGCAAGTACAGCCCTTTGTCTAGCCACCCTAATTACGGTATCGTCATATCGCTGCGAATATTGGACGGCGACCTGCGGCAGGTACGCGAGGAGAACCCGCTGGCGTTCAAAAACGTGTCGACCACGAAGAAGATGGGTTTTCCAGACGTGATTATGCCGGGGCACGTGAGGAACGATCTGTACCTAACCCTGGAGAGGGGCGAGTTCGAGAAGGGTGGCAAGTCGACGGGCAAGAACATTGAGGTATCCGTCGTCGTCCTCGACTACGAGGGAAACGTGGTCCCGGACTGTATATGGGGCGCGTCAGGAACGGACTCGTCCGCCGAATACCGTTCGATGATCATTTACCACCACAACGCCCCGTGCTTGATGGAAACTATCCGGTTAGCCGTGCCCATTGAAAAGTACAACATTGCGCACATACGTTTCGAGTACAGGCACTGTTCTAGTAAGCCATCGCCGTGACGCACGTTTTAACAATTATAGTATAATTTAAACGTAACCATATAATGGTGACTTCTTACTGGTCTGTTATTGCCCAACAACTGGTTACAAGAAAATTATCACCTCGCCAAGTAGAAACCGTTTGTATAATTAAGAGATACATGATCAATAAATCAATCATAATGAGGTTACTCATCTAACTTAATCTAACTACTTAACTACTTATTATAGACTTTGTATTGAATTAAAAAAATATATATATTATAAAATTGTACTACTTATACTAGTTATACTAGGAAATATCTAATACAATGTAATGTATTTGTATATATTATCATAAATAATAGTAAACATCTAAAATAATATAATTTAAGGACTTAATAAAGGGCTTACAAAATGCATATGTAAAACAAGGTGCCAAAGTAAAAATGTTTGTGTTAAAAACAAAGTATTGTGTTAACTCTCGTTGTCATTCTAGCTTAACATGTTGTAAGAAGTATATATCATAATTTAAAATGTTAAATATATTATATTATCATAAAATTAATCACAATTATTTAAATACTTTGTCTAAAATCAACCGGCATTTTCTAAAATACCTAAGTATAATAAATGTAATGACTGAATTACACATATTGTCGGTAACATAAACATATTATAATATTGAATTTTAACAGATATTTTAGAAGACTACAATTTTTGAATATTATATTACATTTTTAACTCAATACAAAGTATAACAATTATCAAGTACCTACTAAATTTAATAATCACATATATCTTAATTATATATTTGTTCAATGTTATTTATTATAAATTAAAATGAGTACATTGATTTTATTTAAAAAAAAATTGTGTAGGTAATAAGTACTGACTAAACTACTGATTACCTAAATTTTTTAAACATTACGTATCTATATAGTTTAAAAATGATCCATTTCAATACATTTACTATTAGTAATTTTTACATTTAATAGATTAAAATAATGTTAATATAAGTAATATTTTTTTCTTTTATTGAAACGAAATTTTATTTAAGTAAAATTTTACATTGGAAAAAATTGATTACATTAAAATCTAATATTAATTTATTATTAATTATGGGTATTCCATAATTAAAAGTTCAATCATTGTTCAACTTTGCTTAGCTTTATTTTTATTAATATTTTTAATTATTATTATACTTTACTGACCATATAATATAGATATTAAAAATGCAATAAATGTATATTTATTAAAATTTGTGTTTGAAATTATAGATTTAATGTTTACAAACTTTAATTATAGTTTTTTGCCTGACGTACTTATGAATTATATATTTTAATATTTATAATAAAACTGTGAGGATTACTATAGGTAATAAGAAACTTATTAATCACGTCGATTTGGCGTTTACATTTCTAGCTCGTGACAAAGCGGATAACAAGAAACTGTTTGGCATATCGTTTGCGCGACTGATGGAACCTGAAGAGGCTACCCTACAAGACGGCATACACGAATTGTTCGTCTACCGTTGCGACGAGCGCACAAAACCTCACCCGGTCGACTACTTGGGTCTGGCCGCCAGTGTACACGAATCGTCCAATTGGACTAGTTCTCCGGAACCGGGTTCTGTATTTTCGTGTAGTCACAAAGAGATAATGACGATTCGCACGATGTTGTGTTCAACAAAATTGACGCAAAACGGTAACCAACCACTCAAACTGTATTATAACCGGGATTACGGATGTCAAACCCTATATAGGCGATAGCTATAATTGTTCATCTCGTTAAAACCGCATCAGAAAAATTTGAAACTGCTCATTTCAAATTCGCATTGCACATACTAGGCTGGTTATAGGTTTTAGTCGAAACGTTTTAACATTTTGTTCAAACAAATCCAATTAGACGACATTGTGATATTTTATCGGTTTTTGTTTTGTTTCATAAAAAAATGTAGTTACTGAAACGTTTGTGTTTTCAGTGGATTTGTTGTCATTGTTACAATGGAAAGAACACCCTCATCGGATTCAAGAAGCCCTGACGCGAGCTTTACGCCTGGACGGAGAAGAACTTGTAAAGTTCTTACAAGACATATTGGACGCACTCTTCTCGATGTTTTCCACAGACGATGGCAATTCAACCATCCACTCTGGACTTGTATTTCACGTTCTAGTCAGCATTTTTAGTTTACTCTATGACAGCAAATTTGAACATTTTAAACCAGTGATGAACGCTTATATTAATGAACATTTTGCTGCGGCTTTAGTATACAAGTAATCATATTATTATATAAATACCACAGTTCACAAACATAATATAATTAGTAATTACTATATTCCTATGACAAATATTGTTTCTGACAAAAATTATTTCATTGATTAAATTGAAAAAAATAATCATATTTTATAAAATTACATGTTACATTTTTTTTGTATTTATTTAGAGGGTTATTAAGCAGTGTCCAACATTGTGCTGAGCTAGTTATGTCAACAGACCGCCAAGAGCCAATACAAAAATGTTTCCGCTCATTGGAATATATTTTCAAATTCGTTATTCAGTCGCGTCTATTATTTTCTCGTGCGACTGGTGGTCAGTTTGAAGATAGTTTCCGTTATGATGTACATCGTGTGTTTGCATCATTGGATAAAATGTTATGTTCATCTTTTGAAATGATTTTACCTACGCAGGTAAAAAAAATTATCATTATTATTTAAATATAATATTTGTATGTTGTTTAAAATTATTGTTCTACTTCATAGATTGCATTGTTGCAAAGTGCAAGTGCTGTGTTTGACCAATTAGTTCAAGTGTTACCAGTCATCGAGGTAGCCAAACTTGGAGTATCCATGCTAGATTGCTTGCCGTCTCGTGATCTACCTACACCATTGACCCAAGCTAAATTAGGCGCTATTAAAGATTTAGTAGCTGGAAAGGTGTTCAAAGATGATGGTACATATATTACTTAAAATTAGGGTTACTAGATTATATTTTTTTGAACCCAGGACATTTTGAATGGATAAATATTATATGATATATAAATTAAAACTATAAATATAAAACTAAAAAAATTTTGCATACTATACTCTCAACATCAATTGGCAAACAATCTGAAGCACATTGAATACTGTTGTGAATAATATGTGCGTAACAACTCATTCCTAAAATATCTCTGTTTAGAGTTTCTTTTAATTTTGTAAAAATATTATTTTTTCCTTTTCTTTGGAGACCGCCAAAATTGGTATTAGTGTTGTCGGCAGAATAACTGATGATTTTTTCTTTTAAATTAAAATTATTTAAAACTTTAATGATTTGGTTATAAATTATGTCAGCAGTTTCTCCGAGTAAATTAGAAAACTCTAAAATGTTATTTTTTACTCCAGTGGTAGTTGAAAAATAACGCACAATTACTGGTACTAATTTAATAGCTTTATGGTTAGAAGCATCAACTAAAATAGATACAAAGTTAACTTTTTTTAAATCGTCTATCGTTAACTGAACAGCAAAAGGAGCAATCACATTTACAACAACTTCTCTAGTTTTAGTTCGAGCAGCTGTGAATTTTTTTTTGTCAAATAGATTACTAATTAAAGTTCATGTACCACGTCATTGAATTAAAACTCCTTAATCTGCTTTTAAAGGTGTAAAATAATTACCGACTGTACTGGATGTAGCCGCTCGTTTCGCCGTTTTATGTTTATTTCTTTTTAAATGATCAGTTATATCTGCCCGACCTCCATGACTGACGGAAAATGAACCCTGTTCGAGTTGTGCCGTACACATCATAATCGTTATCGTTACGAACTTTTTTCAAAAACGTGAATTCACTTTGCAATTCTTCTGTAAATCTAACATAACCGTTTACCACTCCGTGTTGGTGGCATTATGTCGTCACGAGAAAAATAGCAGACACCAATTAATTCAACCAAAACAATGTAAATATTTTAGTTATTTTACATGAACGGAAGTCGGCAATCTATATTTGACAGCCAGACGGCGACATGACAGGAACTAAGAACTAACTCGGCGTACGATACTGATCATTAAACTACTATAATTAGTATAGATATATATAAAATATATATATTTGTATATTTTATATATATCTATATAAGATATATATACAATATATATATACTTATATATAGATATATATATAAAAATATATATATCTATATATTTTTAATATTTATATATTTTCTATATTTTTTATAGACTCTTTTTTTTTTTTTTTTTTTTTTTTTTTTTTTTTTTTTTTTTTTTTTTTTTTTTTTTTTTTTTTTTTTTTTTTTTTTTTTTTTTTTATTTAAACATATATTTACAATCTATTTTACAATAATCAGTAAGTATGATGACAAAGTTTATATGACATTATAAAAAATATTCGAATAGGAAGACCCTCAGTAGTGTCACCTGACCAGAGATTACATTCAGTTATTGTTTGGTTAGGTCATATTATGACTCGTAACATTTTAATTTAAGCTTTGAGCAAGTCTCGGGGCCACAGCCTTTTTAGTCTTTTAGGGACATGTGTTGCAGAGGATAATTTTTGGATTAAAGGATTATAATGAGTGTGTAGTTTAGAAAAGAATTTGGTATAATGGGATTTGG
>JACXSJ010004652.1:0-11813 GCA_014851325.1 Pentalonia nigronervosa | reverse complement strand
AAATATCATTTTTTGGTCTAGTGATTTATTATGAAAAGCAATACAAATAGGTAATAATAAAATTATAATTTCTTTCAATATTATTTATTTTAAAATAAATTAAATTAAAATGCATTACATTTTTAATAAAAATTGCTACTTATAAGCTATTAAATTCAAAAATCCTTTAGAATTTTTCTGGTTTAATACAATTAGGTTATGTATTATTAATCACTAATGTTTATTACAGGTATTCGTTGTGTAGCACATACTCTACAACTAGCAGTTATAGACAGCTTAAAAGATGGTGGTGTGGATAAATTATTAAATAAAGTTCGCATATTGGTTCGGAAACTGCGTAATCAAACGTTTATATATTTGATAAAAAAAGAAAAACTTAAATTACCAATTTTGGACTGTTTGACTCGTTGACATTCAACATATGATATGATAGAGAGGATACAATATTTAAAAGAGTTTATACAAATTATGGTTGAAAATGACCCCAAATTAAAAAAAAATAGTTTGAATAATTTTGATTGGCAGCAACTTGAAATTATTGCAAAAACTTTATTACCGGCCAAACTTTGTACTAAAAAACTTCAAAGTGAACAATTGACATTGTCAGATTTTTATAGTACATGGATTTCGTGCAAAATTGAAACACATACACTGGATAATCCATTTTCTATTAAATTAGTAAAATGTATGGAATATAGGGAACAATTTATCATGAATAATAAAGTGTTATTAGCAGCAATATTCCTGGATCCCCGTTTCAAGGTAACATTAAATGAAGTACAGCATGATATAGCCATTAGTCATTTAATTTCTATTTGGGTTTATTTAAAAGACAATAAAATAAACTCAAAAGATGATCATGAAAGTATGGAAGACCAAATAGTTGAAAGTGATAATAATGATTTTAATCAAAATTCTGATCATCTGGAACAATTTTTACAAGAAAGAGAAAGCGTCGAATTAGTATAATGTTCAAGCCAAAATTCTACTTCAACAGTTATTGAAAATTTACTTAAAACGTATCATTTAAATCAAAAAAGGTTAAGTCATAAAATCAACATATTACAGTTTTGGAAATCAATGGAAGACACATACCCAGAATTGTATATACTTGCCAAAATAGTGTTTGCTGTGCCTTCTACACAAGTCAGTGTTGAGCGGCTATTTTCAGAACTCAAGTGTATTTTATCACCTTACAGGAGTAATATAACATCCGCAAATTTAGAAAACCAATTAATAGTCCGTACAAATAGATTGTTTGAGAAGAAAATTATAACAAAAGAGTAAGGTTTTTGTTGTATTACTAACATTTTTATAAGTTTTATTTTATTTTAAATATTATATTTTGTTATGTACAAGTTACATATAACTTTAAATTATAAAGGTTTTTTTTATTTTAAAATTTAAATACTGTTTTATTATTATTTTATGATGTTGTTTAAGTTAACCTTTTTATTAAATATTTAAATATTTTGTTTTATTTTAAATATTATTATTTTTGTTATATTGATTTTATGGATGAATCTATTTTATATTTTAAACAATAAAATAATTTCAATTGTTTGTAATATACTTTATTACATATATAATATTATTAAGACGTATCCATAAATGTCTTAATATTCATATAGGTATTACAGATTATTTTAAGGTAAAGAACATATTTATAATTATTATATATTTTATGTATATGAGGTTAAGTCCTGATTCAGATTAAAATCATGTGAAAGTAGAACAGATTTTCGAATCTACTATGTACTAGAACCCTCGATTGCAGAGCTCTGGCCAAAGCAAATATAGACAATATAGTATGTGGTAATGATAATAAAAAAAAAATAGTAATATTTAATAATTTAAAATACTGAACTTTGATACAATAAGTGGTAACTAGTAAGTGCGATTAAAGTAAAAACTAGGTTTAGAAAATAAAAATAAAACAAAAAGGGTTATTTGAAACAAAGTTATGCTCATTAAATGATAGTATTGAATATTTTTTTACTCATTTAGTCTTCTCATTAGTTCTAAGCAACTGGTAAAATGTCTGGTTGAAAATTGTTATTTACTTGCCATAATTGATATCAATTGAGTATTGAAAAATTTGAAAATTTGAAAATACTAATATTTTTTAAAGAATCGAAATTGAATCAAATTTTTAAATATAAAACCTAAATAGAAAACGTAATTTTCATTTTATAAGAACCGAAAAGAACCGAAATCTAAATTTAAAAACCGAAAAGGAACCGAAACTGAAATTATAGATTTTCTAGGAACCGAACCGGAACCGGAATCGAAATTTTAATTTTTTTCAAAACCAAAAAGAAACCGAAACCGAAATTTTAGATTTTCTAGGAACCGAACCGGAATCGGAACCGTAAAAATTACCAAGGTTCCAGTCCCTGTAACAAAGTTTCATTTTTTAAATCGTTATGTCATGAAACAAATTTTGTGCTCACTTAGCATATCATACGATTAACCAGAATAAATATGCAAATGTATACAAATCCTCGCTCTAGTTATTATTTTAACAGCGTTTATTGTTTCTTAATTTTTTCAAATATAAGCTTTTTGTATTATTAAATTAGAGAATAACTTTTCGTATGTTCTAATGGAGCTTATTTAAACAATTTATTTTATTTTTGTAAATGTAAGCTTTATTTACACCATCAAGTCAGAGTATGCTTTTCATATGCTCCAATGAAGTTTATTTGTAAAATAAACTATTTTATTTAATGTTTATTTTAAATGGTTTTAAATAGGTTTAAAAAAAATAAGAATTAAGCCATATATTATTTCTTTTTTTATTCAAATGAAAGTTTTTTATTCTTGTATTAAGTCCGAGATTGACTTGTTATCTTCTAATGAAGCTTATTTTTAAATAGTTTTAAATGATGTGTTTTTTTTTACATAATCATTGGAAATCACTGAATATATGCAGAATTAAAGATGACATTTTAAATAATTATCTATATAAAATATGTAAATTTTTATCTTAATCTAGATGAAATTTAGTACAACCATCTTTATCGTAATCTAGTTAAAAATTAGTATAGTTTCATTATCTTAACCAGATAAATTAAAAAATGTATGTATGATGTGTAATCATAGATAAATAATTGTGCCATCTTAACAAAAACATCTAAATAGATAAATGTAAAATGAAATACTTTTTTATATAACTAAATTAAGTAGTAAATAAAAGATGAAAACCACTAGGTAAAAACAAAATAAAAGTTACAAAATACAAAATATGCTTGTGTCAGAATAAAGAAGTTTGTAAGAATTTTCCAAAAGTTAACAATGGTAAATCGTATATATTCTAGATATATTTTATAATATTAAGTATAGGTTATGATATTCAGTCGTGCACACAAAAGCGTTAAATTGATTTTTGTGTAATCCTTAAATACTGTAAAATAGAAAAAAATTACCTTATACCATTATCTTCATCCTATTATTTTAATGAAATATTATTTATATCTAGTTAAAATTATACTCAATTATCTTTAACTTCATCTAGAAAAATAATTAATTATTTTTTGTAAACAATACAAGACGTGAATATTGATAACAGATTGTAATTTACACTTTTAGTTAGTTATTATTTTTAGTGAGTTTACATATTAAATGGCACTTCACATAAGCAATTTCGTATTTATTTAAACGAATTTCAAATAAACAAGTTTGCGAGGAGTATAACATGGCAACCAAAGATACAACATTAATTTGATCGGTTCGGTAGAAATTATAACTTAAAATGAAATAAACTATATTTAAATTCACTTATAAATTGGGATGGAGAATGAATATATTTTAGTTCTTGTGCCAGGGACTTATGAAGCATAAGTCCCGCACGGCTACGCATATCCATAGTCAAAGTGTTTGTTTGGTTGCCAAATTAATACCATTACCTAATAACCATTACCTATTAATGCCATAACCTAACCTAACCTAACCTAACTACGGAATTTGGTAAGCCACCTGTCTTTCGTAATGCATTAGTACTGTGTATATGGCGTTGATGACTAGCACACAACGAAAGCTTTAGTGGTACCGGTAGAAACTATATTGGGGTAGCTACATTATAACAGGTATAATATTTTAACAGTAGCTACTTTTTTTTTATAATATATCTCCAATTTGTAATTAACTTTAAACAAAATTTCAAAAAGAAATAGAAATTTAATTTTTATTCTATAGCTTTATGACTCAAATAGATATAGCCACATATGTTAGTCCGAGAAAATTAAAATATAGGGCTCATATATGCAATATCAAATTTTTCCTGTCTAATTTTACATAATCATATAGGAGAGGCAATTATCGTGGCAACTGAACGTACAACACTATGTTTATCAGTTGGTGACAACTACAGTTTAAATCAGAAATATCTATATATAGATTAACCTGCAAATTGTGGTGAAGACGTAATGTATTTTAGTTTTTTACCAGGGTCTTATGAAGCATACGTCGCGGACGGCAACACAGGGGAGTGTTGTTTGAGCCAACGTATTTTGGTGTAATACACATTTAAATTAAAGTATAATAATAATAATAATACTGTCAAATAGACAGTATCATATTTATAATATAAGTCAATGAAGGAAATGCGCTAAGACAACAGTTCGTAAATAATTTTTAAGAATGTGAGCACCGCGGTAATGTATTGCCCAATGCGGGTTTTCCATCGATACACTATTTAATGTTGAGTTTCATAGAGACCCGTGTTTTATATGTTTGTTTGTTTGAATATAATAAAATACGTTTTCAGTGCATATTATTATATTATTATTGAGTAGCCACAACACGTTAGCTTTACTTCGAGTCTGATCTGTAACCGATTGATTTATGGTCGTTTGAGTTCTCAAAATTAGGTAGAAGTGTGCTATCGAAAGATAGATGTACGACAGTGGCGCTCAACGTTATTCGAATTCACTACCCGAATTTATTTTGTTTCTGTTTTTGTTTGTTTGTGTTTTAATTGATTTAATTATAAATAACTTTTGTGTGTTTCACACATATTGCGTTTTTGATACTTGTATGTTAAAATCACAATTCTTTTCATTGGATTGAACTTTTACGGCCGAAAGACTTCGTGCATCTGTCTACACATAGCACACACAGTTCAAATATATATTATATTTGTCTTATATATTTCGAGTTAAATATTAGTGTATGGTCATATTTTGTATATATGCTTTCTATATTTTAGGTATTATAATAATTTTCACCATCCAGTTTTTATCTTTCATTAATTAATTTATCTTTTAATTTAGTAAAAGTAATAATTATTTAATTCATATTTTATAATATAACCATTTTAGAAATTTAAATTTCGGATCAAACACTCCTAATCTTTTCTTACAATAAAATGTAATAAATTTTCTAATTTATTTTGTGTGTTTAAAATGTAGTGATTTAAATAATTTTAGTTAAATTTAATATATCCGAATTTAGTTTAGGATTATTTAATTAATATATTTTTTTTCAAATTTATAGTTTAATGAGTAATCTTAAAAACCCTAAATCGGATCTCTCAATTACGATAAATACTGCAACAAACATTTATACGCTCAGAAAACCATTTCTTATACAATATTGCGAAAATAAAAATCTAAAATCTACAGGAAATACTGCAGAACTAAGAGCTAGACTAAGCAGATATTTAAGAGGAACTATAACTCTGGAGGACGTTGATGATTCATTAGATGCTGAAAAACGTATTAAAATAATTAATAATTCGATCACTAATAAAATTGATGTTAAACATTTATTAAAAGACGCAGAGCTATCCGATTCAAGTCCCGATCAACAAGAAAACAACAAAAACTCACCAACTAATATCCCAAAAACTTTAGAATTGTACGACAATTTAAATAATACTATAAATTCATTTTCAAATAGAGTGGAAAAATCTTAGAAAATTCGAACACAACTTATAGTAACCTTCAAGATCAATGTACCCAAATATATTAAAATACATTAATAAATCTTGATGAAGCGATTACCTTTCTCAATAACTCATAACACGTATATCAAGAAATAGGATTCAATAAAAATAACTCAAATAATAATTAAACTAACACTAATTTAAATACAAATTCTAATTTATCTTCGCAAAATATACGGAACAAAAGAAAAATGAATGACAAAACCGAAATAACAGTCCTTATCCATATAGGAGAGATGAAAGTGAAGAAAGAAATTACTATAAAAGAAATAATAGTCCTTACCCCTCTAGGTCAAATAATAGATATTATAGATAAAATAGCAAAGACAGGAATTACTATAGAAACAGATCATACTCAAGAGAAAAAAATTATGACAGTTCTAGGGAAAACAATAGAGAGAGAGAGACAGAGATTTTATGGCGTATAAAAAAAGAGAAAATCAAGACACAGAAAAAAGAAAATTATAACTACCGGAGCAAAAATAACGATGACAAAAAATGTTACACAAACAACCTCTAGGAAAAGGAGTGAAAGAAACTTTACCACTACAGAATTAGAAATGTCTGCATTAGTATTTGCTACTAATTACTTTAGAGAATACCTTATAAGAAGAAAAATAACAGTTTTTAGTGACCACTCAAGCCTACAATATTACCAAACTATGAAAAATCCATCTTCTCGAATCACTAAATTTATTTTCAAATTACTAGAATTTGACCTAGAAATAAAACATCGTCCAGGTTCTTAGAACACGGCAGTAGACTATTTTTCTCGTTACCCCTATAACACAACAAAAGAAACAAGCATATTCAATGAAATAGATAATGACAAAATTAATGCTGACACTAAGAAATTCGAAATTAATTTTGACACTATCAAAACTGAGACACTAAAAATACAACAATCAGAAGACGAATTTTGCAATGGTATAATTACATCATTATTGGGGGATAAAAAAAATAAATTCTACAAAAAATCAAGAAAATACTTAATAAAACAGGATTACTATATTTTAAAAATTGGACACCCTACGGATCAAATAATCTGTTAGTGATATCTAAAAGTTTAACCAACACTATTCTAAAATCTTACCACGAATCAGTTTTTAGTGGACACTTTGGAATTACTAAGACCTTAGCTAAATTAAAACAAAAATATTATTGGCCCACAATAATTAAAAATACCACAAATTTTATAAAAACTTGCGTTTCTTGTCAAATGATAAAAAAATCTAACAGGTAAAGGCCATGGTTTACTACAACCAATACCTTTAGTTTCAGAAAAACCATTACAAAAACTAACATTTAACTATTTAGGACCGTTACCTATCTCTAGAGGAAAAAAATACCTTATTGTAGTTACCTGTACGCAACAAAAATGGTTTTCGCAAAGGCGGTTGCAAATGCTAACGGAGCAGCAACAATAAGTTTTCTAATGGACTTAATTACATCCTACGGAGTACCTAAATACTTTTGAAGTGATAGGGGCACTCATTTCAAAAATAAAGAGGTAGACCATGCCTGTAAAAAATTAGGCATCACGCAAATTTTCTCTAGCGCTTATCACCCACAAACAAATGGCATGACCGAACTCGTGAATAAAATTATTTGTAATAGTTTATTACATTACATAAACGAGAATCAAAAAGACTGGTCATTATATTACAAAATGATTATTTTCGCTTATAACACCAGTCCAAGTTCAAGATTAAAAGTAAGCCCATTTTATTTACTTCATGGTATAGAAGCAAACCAACCTTTAGATAATAAATTCACTAATGAAGACGAATTATTTGACTTCACTAAAGCTCTAAAGCAACTCTAAAAGATTAAAGACACGATACCCAAAATTGTCGAAAAAGAACAAGCTATTCAAAAAAAAAAACAATACGACATAAATCATAAAAATATTAATTTCAACCCGGGACAGAAAGTTCTAATAAAATTCGATTTCAACGAAAAAGATAAATCACAGAAATTAGCAAATAAATATAGAGGCCCCTTTACTATTATAGAAAAATTATCCGATGTAAATTACAAAGTAGAATTAACTTTAAAAGGAAAAAAACCATAGATACCATACATGTGCAAAGAATAAAACCTTTCTGTGAAATAGAAGTATAAAACAATAGAAAAAACAAATAAAACATATTATACAATTTTAACCCTTTAATAAATTATATATATATATATATAACACATATTTTAATGCAGTTCTAGATGTTTTTTAAAATCCTCACAACAGCCGCGGTATTCATCAACATTAACGCAGAAGAAAATTTAGCCGTTATTGTATCTCCCGGAGCCTTTTTCAACGAGGTACCAGAGGCCATATTATACGACAAAAGCATTCCTTTAATTTACATACAAGAATTGCAAGACGACGATCCAGATGACTCTTTGGAAAATATAACAAATAACGGAGGGGTTAAAACGGAGGGGTCGAAAACTTTTGTGAAAATAAATACACGAACTACTGCAAAATTGTTAACCAAACACTAGCAATATTAACCACCATTAATAAAAACAAAAGGGAAAGCGATACAAAAATGTTAGATATAACTAATAAAGGCATATTAAAAAGTAGATCTAAAAGGGGAATTCAATTTTTTGGGAACTTATACCACTTTTGTTGTAATGCCGCAATAGAAAACCAATTAAAAACCTTTTGTACCAATGAAGAAATGTTAGATCAGCAAATTAACAAATTTAAAAATGCTTTCGTATCAGATCATAAAGATCTAATAAACTTAACTACAGATCTGAATATATACACTAAAAATACTAAAAATAATATGAAATTATTAAGGGATAGTTTTACAAAATTTATAAATGAAGAAAAAACAAATCAGGAAAATACGATTCAAGGTATCCAAGAAATGATGTACAATTTAATTTCAGTAATTTTAAAATTTACAAACCATAAAAAAGATACAAATATTCATTTACACTGTAAACTACAAAGAATTCCATCAAGGATCATAAAAACAAAAATTCTGTATAACGACTTGGAAAAATTAAAAGGACAATCGAAAAAGACAGATACGAATTAACAATACCATTAGAAAATTTATCTACATATTATAACTTCCCTATAACTGAATGTCAATTTTCAAAATGAAAAATTTTAATCAAAATAATAATACCAATCCAAGAAAAATTGGTAAGATGGAAACTATACCAATATATTCCAATTCATTTTAAGTTTCATGAGTCAATCTGCATTATATATTCGGAAAAAACATATATAGCGATAAACTCCATGAATGATAAACACAGGATAATATCTGGAATTGGTCTACAATATTGTGATCCACCGATCACAGACCTCTGTTATATTTCAAAGTTTTCATCTGACATAACTCTTTCATCAAAATGCGTAAAAGCTATTTATAAAAATAAAAAGTTAAATATAATTAATCAATACTGTTATTTCCAATGCATTAAACAACATGACGATGACTCTATAATAATAAAACAAATAAGAATAAACACATATGCCATAACTAATCCACAACCTATCTTAAGTATAAAAAAGAAATATTAAACATAACGAAAACAGAAAAACTTAAATTAAATTATAGTTACCCTGGATTAATAAAAATAACTTTTCCTTGCAACTACGAACTATTAAGAAATGATATCGTTTTAATACCAAAAATGTACCCGTGTGAAACGAACAATTTAAATACATACTCAGTAAAAAGGGTACTACCAGTATCGTGGACAAAAATTAAATCTTTAAAAATAAACTACGAAAATAAAAAAGAATATATGTTCTTTTCAAACTTGACCGAAATCTTAAATCAAAACTGGATTGAGGAAATCCCTATTTTTCACGTAACAAAACAAATACAAAATCTCGAAAAATATTTTAATGATATTATACTAAAAAAATTCTACAACCACTTATAAACGAATTCTTAGGCGACATAATTTACATTATATGGTTAACTATGCTTACCATACTAATTGGATTTATAGGATACAAAATATACCGCGCCATTATCAAAATAGACATGTTAACCACCCCCCCCCCCTCCTATACCACAAAGATAATTATAAAATTAAATAAGACATTAAAATTAACATACCTTTTTCACCTTAATAAAACCTAATATTAGTTTAATAAAATAATCACAATGTAGGACCGATTACAAATGTGTTCGAACATTATAATTACATAAAAAATAAACAATATGAGAGAGTACTTACTCAATAACAAATTTAACATGATTAATAACCAATATAAATGAATCCTAATATACCTTCATTTTAACAACACTAACCGAAAAAGAAAAACACAAATTTAAATTTAAACAGTAAAATGTAAAAAATGTTTCATATAATAAGTACTTATTTAAAAAAAAAAGCACAAATGTAAATGTAAGAGTGAAATCAAAAGCAAATGTATACACAACGGTCAAATAAAAATACGCCAAATACTACTAAATAATTTACACTATCTACCACAAGAAACGGATTTAAACAACAGGATAAAACGAAGAAAGGGAATAAAACCACTAACTCAGCAAACAGCTTCCACAATTTTTGTTTTTTTTTCTCTCTCTTCTTTCTCTCTCTCTCTCTTCCATTGCTTTTTCTTCATAAAACACTCGTAATTTTTTTTTATCCAACATCTTTTTATAAAATAATAGTGCACTCCTACTCCAATCTCGAAAACCGCTCGATTAATAAAAATCTAATAATTCTTATGTGAACACCGCAAACAAAAGTCAAAAAAAAAAACTACATCAAATTAATACTTGTAACATATTTCAGATAGTAGTCAACACAAAAAGATCAAACAAAGAAATTAAAAAATTGAAAAATTCAATAAAAAAAATAGAATTCAATTTAAACAGACTAAAGAAGCAAGAACTCCCATTTAATATAAATAAACACAAAAGAGAAATAAAAAAGGAAAAAAAAATTCTGGACACAAAAATTATAGAAGGTTTCGAGAAAATCATCAATTTTATCCTATCCCAAAACACTTCCTCTCCAGAATAAAAAATATATGTAATTTCGCTATCAGTATTTATTCTGCCACACTATAACCACTAAATAATATGTAAAACTACCAATGAAACAAGCAGTACTTACCTATCAGCCGATATTGTGACCACCCATCTTTGCCAATAATTAACTAATTTCTATTGTAAAATATTGACCGCATACTATGTTCAAATATGTCATATGTTTAAATTATTAGACTATATATATACTATGTTACATGTTTACTCAAACATAAATGGGTTAACAGATGACAAAAATGTATAATTTTTTTTTTATATGATTTTTTATTATAATTGTATAAATTTCATTGCTCAGTTTTAGTTTTAAAATATGAGGAAATATTTTTTTTTAACATGGGGGAGTGTTGTATGAGCTAACGTATTTTCGTGTAATAGACAATTAAATTAAAATATAATAATAATAATACTGTCAAATAGACAGTATCATATTTATGATATAAGTCAATGAAGCAAATGAGCTAAGACAACAGTTTGTAAGTAATATTTAAGAACGTGAGTACCGCGGTAAAAGGGCAATGCGGGTTTTCTATTGAGATACTAGTGTGTGTAGAGTTTCATACCCTACCCGTGTTTTTTTTTTTTTTTTTTTTTTATTAAAAGAAATAAACCCTCGGCAACTTGGTCATTAGGATAAAACACTTTTTATACAATAGGTATTACATAATAATATACAATAAACGTTTATGAAAAAAAAAGAAACAAAAAACAACAAATATCAAGAACTAAATTATATGAACACTTCAATTTCAAGGGTGTGTTGTTCGGATGATTAAATAAGTTTGTCCAATCCTGTCTCCTGGAGGAAAATGAATATGGAAGGAGAAGGT